>PVKH010047249.1:0-10313 GCA_004027955.1 Chaetophractus vellerosus | reverse complement strand
AAAATTATGTTCTTAAATTAATCCATTCCTGTGGCTGTGAACCTATCTCAGGTGGGATCTTTTCATTAGATTCAGTTAAAGGCCACTTGATTAGGTTACTTCACTAAGGCGTAGCCCAGGGTGGTTCTAAATCCTCTTACTGGAGTCCTTTATAAATGGGATGAACACAGAGAGAAAAGGCTCAGAGAGGAACCCACAGAAGCCGAGAGAGAATGTTGCAAGAGCAAGAAGCTGAAATCAATGGAACCAGGGAGAGACAAAGCCACAGAAGAAGCAGCCAGAAGCTGAAAGCAACAGAGCCTGGAGGAGAAGGCAGAGGCCAGAAGATGCCTCCCATTTTGCCCTGCCATGTGACAGGAGTCCAGGAGCTGGGTCTTCAGGGAGGGAGCGTCACCTGATGCCTTGATTTGGACATTTTCCTCAGCCTCACAAATGTAAGCTTTTAAGTTAATAAACCCCCATTGTAAAAGCCAACTCATTTCTGATATATGAGTTGGCAGCCTTTAGCAAACTAAAACACCATCCAAAGCAGCTCCTGGTCTGGTCCACGCATACACAAGCACATAGATCTTCATGTTTACTCTGTGCATGTTTGCTTGTACCTGTTTTATGGAAGCATATGCGATTTTATTCAACATGCTTATGCTATGGACTGCTCCTGCAGCTCCATTCCACATCACTGGCATAAAGTGGCTCGTTACGTTTAATGGTTGCGTGGCACTCCCATTGAAGAGCTGAACTGTGACACCTATATGCCTACTGCTGTACTTTTAGGTTACTTACAGGTGTCCAGTCTTAAAAAAAAAAAAAAAACAAAGCAATATACTTGCCTGCAGTTACAGCTGTATAGAACCAAAACTCCTCCCAAAATATTCTGCCGATCTGTGCTCCAACAGTGGAACACCTCAGTACCATTAATGGATAGCATCAACTGGTTAAACTGTTTTCAATCCACAATTGGAAAATCCTATCTGAGTCTATTTTTTTTTTCTTTCATCATTAATGACACCATGTTTGTTGGCCATTGTATTTTTCTTAGAACAGCTCGTTCATCTTTTTGACTATTTTCTTCAATTAGGTTTTTAGTTTTTATTGATTGATACACAGAAGCCCCTTGTTTCACAAGGAAATAAGCCCGTCATCTGTCATACATTTTGCAGATGCTTTTTAAGTTTTTTCATTTGTCTATTGACTTTGATTTGGGGGGGGGTGTGCTTCTAGAAAAGACATTTTAAACAATACATCAGTAATTTTAAAACGTAGAGTGTACAGTGCTAGCCATGATCGGCTATGTTTGGGTATTATGCTTTGGTAACAAGGCCACTAGAACCAGTTGGTGAGAACCCCCTCTGGTTTCACACAGTTGCAGGGGCCCTATATAAAGCATTCACTCTCACCTGGCAGCCGCCCTTCTTGATCTCAGTGGGATCCCTACCTGGTAGTGCTTGCTCTTTACATCTAGGAGAAGTCATTCCAAAGGCAGTAAACTAAATTTCTTTACCCTTTTATTGGTTCCTGCCCTTCCCTACCCATCATCCTGGGAGAACTGGGGGAATGTGTAACCCAAAAGCCCAGAAAAGAATTCTGCAAATCCCTAGGGTTCCTTTTGTACCGTTGCAGTAACTACCCCATATCTTATACATTAGGGGTTTGCCCCCTACCCCTCATTGTCATCATCAACATGCTTTTGTGCAAGGCCCACTCTGTGACATACTGACTGTACTGGCCACCGGGAGGCAAAGAACGACAGGTTGTGGGCCCAGCTGTCAACGAGCTCACCTGCACCTGTGCCGTTGGGGAGCCAGGCTGTGAGGTGCAAATCCCAACCCTCAACTTAGAAACCAGATTGCAGAGAGCCAGTTGGCTCCCCAGTGCCTCAGTGTCACTATTCACAAGATGCCAAGAGGTATGGTGTGTCAGAACAACAAGATCAGCTACAGCCTAGGAATGCTATCAGGTGAAAGGAGTTATGGCTGGAGCAGTGCCTGGCACATGGCAAGTGTTTAATAGACAAGACCCAGGAATGTAATATTAATAATATGGAGAGCAGTGTAGGCTAGAGTGGACTGGAGTCCAGTGAGCCTTAGGGCGGGCAACTGGGAAACGATGACCACAGAGAAGGAAGCCCAAGGAGCAGTCGAGACATCCAGCAAGGAAGAGAGGGGGCTTGAGTAGGTGGCCAAAAATAAGCAAAGACAAGTGCTGTCTGTTTATTCCGAAAATGGGCAAGAGCCTTTACTCACTCAGACAGTGAGTAAACTAGTGTGAATACAGCAAAAGGCTGCTTTTGGGTAGAAGTAGATCCCTTTAAAGATGTAGATTGCCAAAGAGTTAACCTCTCAAACATCTCAAACTCTGTTTATTGAAATAAAATGTTTACTTATTCTTTGCTCTCCTTTAGCCAACTGACTCAGCTGTTATCAGAGAAGTAGAGGTAATCTCTGACTTAAGAAAGGAAAGTTGTGTTTCGAAAGTTTAGCTCTAAAGCAAATATTTGCAAAGACAAACACCTGGTCCCACAGAAGCTCTGCTGGGCAGGAGGAGGGCTTCCCAGCAGGTCCTGCAGCCCTTCACTATTAATGTTGCTAAGGTAGAATCACGATACTATCACCAATCTCATTCGTTTACTCATTCATTCATTCCGTTTGTTCAGTGACCATTTGATGAATGCCTACCACTAGCCCATCACTCTCCTAACAGAGGGGCGAAAGAGCTGAGCAAAGAGAAACAAGGTCTCTAATCTCATGAGGCTTCTATTTTAGTAGGAGTATGAGTAAGGGGGTGGACACAGACCACGAACATGAACAGACAGAGGAACGAGATTCCTTCAGACAGTGAAAAGTGCTATGAGTAAAATAAAAGCAGGTGCTGGCATGGAGGGAAAGGCCATGCCGAGGCAGGGACGGCTGGATTGATACCTGAATGATGAGACAGAAGATGCGTGGCAGAGAGCTCCTGGCACGGGGACCAGCAAGAGCCAATAGGCGACGGCTGGAAAGAGCTCCGCGCTTTCACAGAGCAAAACAGCCGGCAGAGCTGGAGCAGTGGGAGTGAGGGCGGGGGGAGTGCCAGGGGAAACACTAAGCGAAAAGTCATTTTGAATTCCAGCTTTGCATGTCTAATGCACATTTCCCCTGACGGCCGCAGTTTCGGGCTGGCAGCGACGGCCAGGGGCTTAACAGCACTCAGCTCTTGGCACAACACGTTTGAGGCTGGGGACCTCAGGAGCTCCGTGGACTAGGGCCCCCTCTCATGGCTCCAGGATGGGGTCCTGGCACCCAAAGTATCTGATGAAGGAAAGGGAAAGGGCTGGGCGAGTAAAGGGTAACTAGGGGCTCAGTCGCAGCCCCAGCTCTCAGGATGACACACTCCGGGGAGTGGAAAAGGGGTTTCTAGCCATCTTGAGCAGAATTTTAACCTGTTTAGTTAAAGGAAATATCCCTGCCTTTGGTTTCCTTATTTTGTCTGAGAGCTTCTGAAGCAGCACTAGGGACAAAATGAATGGGGAACAGCAGAAAATCCAAGGGTGGGCTACGTGCAAACTAGAATCAGGGGAACGAGGACTGCTGCTGGGTGCATCAACAAACTTTTATGATTTCTGCAAGGAAAATAACCAAGCCATGCTACCAAATGTGCCCTAGGATCACTAGGAAAAAACAAAACGAAGTAATTGATGGCTAGACAGTGAAGCTCACCTATTATGGCAAATTTCAAAGAGATTTCTTCTCCATTTTATGTCTTGGCCTCATTTTTAACTGTTTGGTCTTTATAATCACCATGACTATTATAACAGCAAAATAACTTGTGACTGATGCTGATTAAGAATAGGAAATTTAAGAAATTCCTCTTTTCCTGAGCCAAGGTTTAACAAAATGTTTTTGCTACTAATATTATGCTTTCTTATATAAATGTTGACTATGACAAATTGCCCTGGAGATGGTAATGTTTACATTTTCTCTCATTTGTTTTTTACTAGTATGAATTAATACACCATTTTATATTTTACACTAGAATTCATTATTCTTTATTCTTAAAATTATAAGCCCAAATGTCTCCATGAACT
The DNA here is from genome assembly GCA_004027955.1 of Chaetophractus vellerosus. Classification (NCBI taxonomy): domain Eukaryota; kingdom Metazoa; phylum Chordata; class Mammalia; order Cingulata; family Chlamyphoridae; genus Chaetophractus; species Chaetophractus vellerosus. The sequence continues at coordinate 6,250 of PVKH010047249.1, read as the reverse complement.
CATACTGCCTTCTTGAAAAGGATGATAACTCCCCAGTCATAAGGGGTAAAATTCAATGAACTTGGCCACAAATTCTAGGTATTTTGAACAACTTCCAGTATAGCAAATTCAGGACAAGCCATCAATGCACAGGTCAAAGAATTTTGAAATTGGTTCTACCAATATAGCTAAGGAAGATGAACTCTCAGGGTAAATCAGTGTATTTTATTTCTGAGCTTGGAACATACAAACTGATATTCCCAATGTATATGGGTATGTGGCTTCTGTTTAGGTATTTCTATCTGCAGTGACATAGAAGGAACGCCAGTTATTTTGGGGAATCAAGAATTATTTCTGAAAGGAAAGAGCTAAGACAAGAAGCTTAGAACTTTACAGTTACCTGGAATAGTATCATTTGCTAGAAGAATAATTGTAAGACATTTGTCTCCTCCCTCAGAAGAAAAAGGATAGATCTGTGAAAGGTTAATAACTTACTGAATTACACTTATATTCTAAACGAGATGAGTCTAAATGTTTATGTGTGTAAATGCTTTGTAGATTATAAAGTGCTACAAAATGGGAGGTCACGTTGTTCCTACTTTTGGAGTTGACTTATGATGGCAATGCTTATGGCTAAAGTCCTGCCTATTATTTTTTCAATGGCCAGGCCCAGACCATCTAAAATAAGAATGAGCAGAACAGTCTGCCCTCCCAGAAGTAAACAGACGGCCAACAGAAAATGTTATTCCATCCAAGAAATCTATTTGTTTACTCATAATAACAAAGCACCTCCGTGCCAGTTCCTGAATGGTCTCTCCAAGAACTTTTTTTAAATTCACCAGAACAGATGGAGAAAAAAAAAAATACAACTGAAACCTGATAGCATAATTAGTGGCCTGGAAGCTTGGAGTAAAAACCAAGTAACCAAATGCTTACCAAGAAGGTCAATAGCAAGGAATATTTGTGACACATACCTCTGAATGGTTATCAAAGCCACACATTTTAATATAATCTTGGCATCCAGGGATTGTTCTCCCCATCAGCATTCCTTTGCAATCTCAATTTATCTCCATTATTCTTTAAAATGTAATGTAATCGTCAGCCAGTGAGTTCCATCACTACCCCTTTTATTTAAACTTTCTATTGTTGTTGTTGTGAAGTACCAGGGCCAGGATTGAACCCTGCACTTTGTACGTGGAAGCCAACGCTCAACTACTGAGCCACATCAGCTCCCCTGAGTTGGTTATTTCTTTTTTTTGCTTGTTGTTTGTTTCTAGGAGGTACCAGGAGCCAAACCCAGGACCTCCCATGTGGGAAGCAGGCGCCCAATCACTTGAGCCACATCCGCTTCCTAAAGTTTTTTAAATGTTTAATATGCTTTCAATTGGGCACAATCTTATACAATAAACAAACTGCTCTCCAAAGGTACATTTTTTAAAAGACTAAAATTGCCTGAAATAATTAACATAACTCCCAAAGTTAATTCCATCCCTGTCTAGATGTGGCCCAATAAGTAAGTAATTAGTCTTCACATACTTACAGAAAGTAGGAGAATGAGGTTCATAAATCACCATAATTTATAGGAAAGAAACTGAGGTCCAGAGGTCCAGAGAGATGAGTGCCTTGTCGAGAGGGGATTAGGCTTTAACCTACGTGTCCATGCTGCAAGGAGGGGGAACAGTCTACCCAGCTGGTTACATGAGTCAGGATCTGATTGTGTAACTTCAAACACCTTTGAATTTAACAAGCTAAAAACCCAGAGCTTGATATTTACTTGAGTGCATGCCTGACTTCTCTTGTGTTCTTGTTTACAACAAATTTTATGGCAGGATATTTCAATTTGTGAATTCTATCCAGTCTGTTCTCTAATGAGGCTACAGCCTATTTGGGTTTTAAAGTTTCCTGACAATTAAAAATGTTCACTTTGGGTCTCTAAAAAACGCAGAAAATGCTCCCCTACTACAAGAATGCTGATATGTTGCACTTTCAAAGCAGAACATGAAAAGTCCCTAGGTGATGGATCTTTGTGACAGAATAACATTCCTTTTTTTCAATTCTTTAAGGAGCAGCACTATAATTTATAAACTTGTGTTGGATCGGGCAGTATATAATGGCAGCCACAGTATTTTGATGAAAGGTGTCAGATAAATGCTTTGCCTCAAAAGGCTAATCCAGAAACCATTTTTCCCCTTCCCTGATAGTAAGGAAATGTTCCAGGGCAGCCGGCTTGTAGCACTGTCCGTGGAGAATGACATACGTGAAGAACACCCAATATTCGACTTAAAATTTCAGCTTTTGCCAAAGGACTGTCCTTAAGCAACCATGTCAGGGTGCTTTGGGAAGAAAGTCAGAGGCTCATCTGGCAGTTTCTGTCACAATGAGAGAGAAAAGTATACTTTAACCAAAGTAGTGTTGACATGACAGTGTTCTCTCAGAAGCATTTTGTTATTTCTGCCCGCCATACTGGAACTTCTAATGGCCAAGCCACATCACAAGTTGAGAGGACAGAGTAGTACAAATAGGAAGGACCCCAAGCTCCTAAACTGGTACATTCCTGCCATAATCACCAATTCTAGCCTTTGCTACCCCATCAGCTAGAACAGGCCCCAAAACTCCAGAGCTGTGTTTTTCTGGCTTGCCAAAACTCAAGCTCCTGCATGAATTTGTTGATTTGGGTCCATTGGTATAATGGTGTAGTTATTCTTCCCATCGTCTGAATCATTACATTTCTAAAATGCATTCTGTTGATGAAACTAGACCAAGGAAGACAAATAGGCTTCATTTCAAAAGCCAATTTGGATTTACTGGTAGCAGTTGCCCAGGGGTCTAAGTTGAGAAGAACTCTGAGGCTGGCCGTGGTGGGAAAGTATGACCTAATGATTTCATGATCTGTGCTGTGGGTGCAGGTCTGTTTTATTCCTGTGAGATCCCCAAGATTTAAAGCACATATAGGTAACCAATAAATGTTTTCAGAAACAATGAATATATTGCATGAGGTTTTATGCATTATGGCTAAGGTCTCTTTGGAAAAGAAGCCTTAAAAATAGTTAACAGACAGTAAATAGCCATATGACCTTAACTGTAAATGTTTTTCTTCATTATTCATCTACTTATTTATCTTTCATCTGGGTTACTTTAATAGCCTTTTAAGGGGTCTTCCTACTTACAGCATCCCATTTCCAAGCCACACTGCTATTAAAATTACCTTTCTATAACACTCTTGGATCGTGTTTGCCCTTCACATCCCTCGTTACTATCCCACTGGGTTGTCCAGTGCAGCATGCCACATAAGCATATAAAAACCAGCCATAGGCAGATAGATGATTGCTAGATAGATAGATAGATAGATAGATAGATAGATAGATAGATAAACAGATAAAAGATAAAGTATGGATAGATGGATGGATGGATGGATGGACAGAAAGAAGATAAATGGATGGATGGATGGATGGATGGACAGATAGACAGAGAGAAGATAAATGATGGATGGATGGATAGATATGTAGATAGAAGATAAATGATGGATGGATAGATGGATGGATGGATGGATGGATGGATAGATAGAGACAGAAGATAAATGATGGAAATGATGGATGGATGGATGGATGGACTGATGGACAGATGGACAGACAGGCAGATAGATAGATACAGAACCTAGATATCTACCCAGGAACACCATCCTACTTAGCAATTTATCAGCTATTCTCTGCTTTCTGTTCCCAAGTACCCAAATCTCACTCTTTCCTGCGGCTCACAGAACATGGTTCCCTTCTTGAAATCTCTGGTATCATTCTAACTCACAGGTTTCAGCTAAAGACTCTCCTAGTGAGACCTTTAGCAGAGGTAGAGTACTATGCCTTATTGCCTGGGGAGGCAGATTGAGACAATGTCTCTTCTCTTATTAAAATACTTTACTTGGAATATAAAGAACGAGCTCTTTGGCAGCGCAAAAATGGCCTTCTCCATCTTGCCCCTGCTGCCTCTCTCGACTTCATCTACCACTAATCCTCACTCCCCAAGAGTGAGCTGCTTATAGCCCCCTGACTGCACCAGGGTGTTTTGCTTTCTTGTCTGCTTGGCAAACTCCAGCTTGGTTTTGAAAGCCTAGTTCAAAAATTACCCCACACCACACTCTGGAAAAACTTAATCATTGCCTTCTCTGGGCTAGCTCTATATTCATCCACTGATATTTCAATAGTTGCATTAATCACATGCTTTGTTAATTAGTTTAAATCAAAGTCTGTGAACTCATTGAGAGCAGGAACAGTATTGTAATTTGTCCCTGTTTTCATAGCACGCAGAACAGTTTAGGACACATTGAATATAACTGAGGGCATCTTTGAGGTTTCGGCTCAGAGCTAAAGGGAATAGGGATGACATTAACCAAGAGGGGGGATGAAAATGGAAGCAGATGGCTTGGTGGGTAAAAATGTGCATAGTTGGGAGATGTTCCGATCTCAAAGAGTCAGTGGGATGTGCCACAGAAGAAAGCAGGGAGATGTAAAATCTGGGCCTCGAGGTGGAGAAAGGGAGCTGAAGCTATCACAGGGAGCAGTGGAAGTAATGGTCAGATAAAAAGGACTTGATGCAAGAGAGGAAGAAGAGACCTAAAAATATACCTGTAAATCATCAAAATATAAGGGCCAGTGAAGAAGATACAGGGGTCTGAATGGCACTGGGGAAGAATGGTAAGATATGGAAGAACCTAGAGGACAGTGAATATTTAAAATAGGAAGGGTATCATCATGCTAGTGTTGCAGTGTTTGGTAAGACTAAATATAAATGATGGAGCTTAAAACCCAGGGCTGGGACTGGGGCATGCTTGAAGTCATGGAGATATCAGTGGAGAGAAAGGGTCAGGAGGAATCAAACGAGAGAAAGATACAGTGAATGAGTATGGATTAAAGATTGGTCAGGAAGTGCTCAGTAGTCACCAGCCTGTGGGGTAAAGGGAAAGCAGGATGAAGGAGCACTGCTATATATAAACAAAAATCTATATACTCACATATATACATAGACACCCCGGCATAAATAAAATAAAATAGAAAATAAAAAAAGAGAGAATCACCCTGGGGGAAAAAAAATTACCCACAAGTCGACCAGCCCTCCCATGTTTACATAAACCTCTTCCCCTACTAGAAACAAAAACTTTGTACCTTTGCACCTAAATTTTCCCAGAGGAAAACAAGTGGCCACAAAATGCTTTTAAAAAGCAAATGCTAAGAATTGCTTGGCTCAAAGAACAAAATGAAGATTTTTAGACAAGCTGAGGGCAGTAGAATATTATTTTGCTTTCTTGCCCCTTAGAAGCTCCGAGACCTTTCCATTTCTAAGCTTCCATCCACCAAAGAGCTTCGGTGAAGGGGATTTCCAGGCTCTGCGCACAAGAAAAACAACGATGATCCAGGGAGCCTTCACACTCCGAGGCTTAAGGACTAATGGATTCATCTGACTCATCAGTCAACACCTCTGGGACGAGAGTGGAGAAAACATTTTTTTTTCGCTGCTGTGGTAAACAGAAGTCTCCCTCAGCCTTGCTCTGAATTCTTCCACAGGAAGTCTCTACTCACCAGCCTTTTGAGACACCAGGTCTCTAGCGGGCCCTCTCCAGAGGCCAGAGCAAGGTATGTTGTGTGCAGTGAATCAGTTGCTGCGTGTTCCACTGTGGCAACCACGATTCACAGGGGCAGAGCTGACCCCACCACAGCTCTCGGCTATAATCTCACTGGACTCTCTCCCCCTGCTGTTAAAGGGATAATTATCTGGTTATCCCTAAGGCCAGGTCTTGCAGGTTTCACATAAAAATCACCTCTTGGCTAAGATAAGGAATTTATAATCATCCCTCCATAGATATCAAGTGAGTCACGCCATTACCTCTGGGACAGAATAAATTATGCATTCTTTGATTCTCTTTAAAATTTTAGAGGTACATGGTGACAGAGAAGGATCTCATTGGTAGTAAAAATGTAAGGCATTCCAGAAAGAAACAATAGCTTGGGTGATAGTAAGGGCTACTGGTGCTCCAAAGGCTCCTTGCTTGGTCAAGGAAATGGCATAAAGCATGGAAAACTAACAGCAGGCTTGCATGCTAATGCCTCCTGGTGACAAGGACTCACAGAATGTCACTGCTTATATTCTGATGCTGTTCATTTTTCTTGTCTGAATGGCTTCTCCTATCCTGCACCTGATGGACACCCATTAGTACCCAGAAAGCACTCACAAATGTTTATATAGAACCCCGCACACCCTTTTGCCTCTCCCTCTCCCCAAT
>PVKH010047248.1:0-10315 GCA_004027955.1 Chaetophractus vellerosus | reverse complement strand
AGCCGCCATGGGCGGGCCGGAGCCGCCGTGGGCAGGGCAAAAAGCTGCCACGGACAGGCAAAAGCCGCCACGGGCAGGGCAGGTCGCCTGCAAATCGAGCGCAGCCAGCCACCCGCGAACTGAAAAGCCGGCCATGATGGAAGCAGAAGCCGCCCACAAGCGGGGAAAGCCGCGCCTGCGCAGTGACCAAGTCTCGGCGCGTCGCCGCAACGGGGGGGGAAGGGGAGATATGTAATAAAATAAATAAATCTTTAAAAAATAAATAAATAAAATAAAATCATAGTCGAGAGAAATTAAGTGAACTGACAAGAAGATCAAAGAATCAATATAATGTGGTAAAACACTGGTCAGGAATGAAACTGTACTGTAAAAACTGGTTTTTAGATATGTACATTGAAACCTGTATGCATAAACTGGCCTTTTTACCAATGAGCTTGCCAAAATGCAAACTCACTCATGGGAGCTGCCCAAGAGACTACATCATCTTTTTTTAGGAATCTGGAATCAACAAAGGACCTAAGATCTGCCTTCAATCACCTGTAAAGCAAGTTCAGCAGATTTAAGACTTATTAAACAGAGTGCTAAACTTTATTGAGTAGTGATTATATGCTAGGAACTTGACATATCTTCATTTGAATATCTCAGAACCCCAGTTAAAGGGGTGCAATAACTGGGCAAGTGTAGAACCAAGAAAATGCATGGTAGGAGATGCTTGTAGTGCCCTTGCTTGACTCTCTAACACCCTCTCTCTGGTATAGGGTGGAGCCAGCCTGTGCTCCCACTGGGGGTCCCTGACCCTGTTCCAGAGGAAGAAGAGCACCCCGTATGTGCACAGTGTGGTGCCTGTATGTTGGTGCCAATCTGTTGGGTAGCAACATGAAAGACCCAACCAGGAAACTCTTCTCTAATGTACCTGCCCAGAATTTGCCCTGTAGGCAGAGGCAGCTTGTAGAGAGCCAAAGCAGTGAGAGAAAGAAGTCAACATGGCCTCGGGCAAATAATTCCCTGTTTCAAGTCATACACGGAGCAGGCAGGAGGGGGAGAAAGTATATTTCATAGAGAATAGAGAGGGCACTCAAATTCCCATAAATGGAGGCATTCTTAAGGCCATGAGCAAGTAAAAGCCCAGACAAGATGCAAATTCAGAAAAGATGGAAAGGACCGTGCACTTCGCTTTAGACTTGGACTGATACTCTTGATAGCACAGCTAAACTCTGAAGGAGAGCACCACTCAACACAAAGCCAATTTGCAAAGACTGTGAAAGGTGTTTTTTCTACTGGTTTCTTTTTGCTAGCTTCTGGCACTCAGTGAAATCTCTGCCATATCACTAGCTGCTAGATACAATTTAAAGAACAGAGTGTTCAGGGACTAAATCCTAGAATTAACACTTTTAAAAAATTAAATTGTAAAGTGTGTAACAAAAAGATTACAAGAGAAAGAAATAGGAAATGATGGTTGTAGCAGTTTGGCAGTATTTATGAATTCCAAAAATAGATACTGGATTATGTTTGTGAACTGGTCTTTTCCTCTGGGCATGTTAGATTATATTGGATTCAGAGTTTTAGCTTTTAATTGATTAAATAATGATTAAGGCTTTGACTGGCCGTGTCAGTAGCACATTGAGTCCCCGCACCATAGAGAAAGGAAGCTGGAGTTTTTAATGCTGGTCAGCTGAGCCCAGAGAGAGGAACCCAGGAAGCCTGAACCCTCGCAGATGTTGGCAGCCATCTTGCTCCAACATGTGGCAATAGACATTGGTGAGGGAAGTAACTTATGCTTTATGGACTGGTAACTGTAAGTTTCTACCCCAAATAAATACCCTTTATAAAAGCCAGCAGATTTCTGGTATTTTGCACCAGCACCCCTTTGGCTGACTAATACATCCAAAGAAACAAGATAAAAATCCAGAAACCATGAATGAAGAAGACCAAACTTTAAACATATCAAAGACTTTTAAAAAATGATCTTTAATATGCTCAAGGAAATAAAGGAAAACACAGAAAAGAACTAAAGGATATCAGGAAAACAATGAATGGACAATATGAGAATCTCAATAAAGATAAGGGAAAATTTAAAAAGGAACCACCAGACAGAAACTCTCTACTTGAAGACCACAATAACTGAAATGGAAAAAGGGAGAGATTAAGACATTCTCATAGAAACAAAAGCTGAAGGAATTTGTTATCACTACATCTTTCCTACTTACAATGCTAAAGGGAGTTCTTCAGGCCAAAGGAAAGAACATCCCCTTATACTGCCTATTTTTGTTCCTTAGAACTGATATAGTATCTTCTTTGCCATTGCTGCAAAAATATTACAATACTTACTGTTAACCATCATCCATAAGATACATTAGTTTTAACTTTCGTGTGTATCACCATATTCGTAATACTTTGTAAAAGAAGAACATTCTTATAATTATACTATTAACTACAATGTCCATCAACTACCGAAATCACTATGTTATACAATCCCTGGATTATTCTCTAGCTTTCCATTGACATTTATATCCACAGACTACCTGTTTCAGCCACAATCACATTTACAAACCAGCAATGTTAGTTATACTCACTATAATGTGCTACCGTCAACTCTATTCATTTCTCTACTTTTACAATTAACTTTATTAATAATGCTACATAAATTAGGCATCAGCTCCCATTCTCAACCCACATTCAATCTCCTAGTAACCTATACTCTAGAGTTTACCTCAGGGAGTTTACTCCTCATACTTTGCTCATATTATTGAGACCATGCAATAGTTGTTCTTTTGTATCTGGCCTATGTCACTCAACATAATGTCCTCGAGGTTCATCCTTGTTGTTATATGCATCCCAATTTCATTTCTTCTTCAGTGGAATGGTATTCCATTGTATGTATATACCACATTTTGTTCATCCAGTCATTGGTTGATGGCCAGTTGGGCTGGTTCTATATTTTAGCAAATGTGAATAATGATGAACATCGGTGTGCAAACGTCAGATTGTGTCCTTGGTTTCAGTTCTTCTGTATATATTCCCAGTACAGGATTGCTGTATCATACGGCAGTTCTATATTTAGCTTCTTGAGGATTGCCAAACTGTCTTCCACAGAGGCTGCACCATTCCACATTCCCACCAATGGTGAAGGAGTGCTCTTCTTTTGTTTTTTAAAAATATGGCCATTCTATAAGGTATGAAATGGTACCTCACTGTAATTTTGATCTGCATTTCTCTTATATCTAGTGATGACATTTTTTCATGTGCTTTTTGGCCATTTGGATTCCACTTTGGGAAAATGTCTATTCCAGTCTTTTGCCCATTTTTAAATTGGGTTGCTTATCTTTTTATTGAGTTGTATGATCTCTATATAACATAGGAATCAAACCTCTTTCAGATAAGTGATTTCCAAATATTTTATCCCACCGAGTAGCCTTCCTTTCTACTTTCTTGACAAAGTCCTCTGAAGAACAAAAATGTATAATTTTGAGGAGGTCCCATTTATACATTTTTTTCTTTCATTGCTTGTGCTTTGAGGGTAAGGTTTAAGAAACTGCCACCTACCAAAAGATCTTGGAGATCTTTCCCTACATTTTCTTCCAGGAGTTGTATGGTTGTAGCTTTTATATTTAGGCCCTTGCTCCAATTTGAGTTAATTTTTGTATAAGATGTGATATCTTTTTTTTGGATATATATATTCAGTTCTACCAGCCTAATTTGTTAAACAGACTGTTCTGGCCCAGTTAAGTGGGCTTGACAGGCTTGTCGAAAATAACTTGACCATAGATGTGAGGGTTTAATTCTGAGTTCTCTATTCGGTCCTATTAGTCAATCTATCTTTATGCCAGTACCATGCTGTTTGTTTTTTAACCACTGTAACTAAGTCAGAAAGTGAGAGTCCTCCAACTTTGTTCTTTTAGAGATCTTTTTCGCTATTCAGTGCCCCTTATCCTTCCTTCCAAATAAATTTGATAGCTGGCTTTTCCATCCCTGCAAAAAAGGCTGTTGAGATTTTTATTGGGATTGTGTTGAATCTGTAAATCAGTTTGGAAAGAACCAACATCTTAATGATATTTAATCTTATAATAAATGAACATGGAATGTTGTTCCATTTTTTAGGTCTTGGTTTTTTTTTTTTTCAACAATTTTTTGCAGTTTTCTGAATATAGGCCCTTTATGTCCTTGGTTAAGTTTATTCCCTATTTGTAGATGACATGATCCTATATATAGAAAATCCAAAAATCCTCAACAAAGTTCCTAGAGCTAATAAATTAAGTCAGCAAAGTGGTGGGGTACAAGATCAACAGGCAAAAATCAGTAATGTTTCTATACACTAGTAATGAACAATCTGAAGAGAAAATCAAGAAAAAAATTTCCGTTTACCATATTAAGTAAAAGAATCAAATATCTACAAATAAATTTAACCAAGAATGTAAAGGACTTGTACATGGAAAACTACCAAACACTGCTAAAAGAACTCAAAGACCTAAATAAATGGAAGGATATTCCGTGTTCATGGATTGGAAGCCTAAATATTGTTAAGATGGCAATTCTACCCATAGTGATTCAACACAATCCCAACCAAAATTACAGCAGACTTCTTTGAAGAAATGGAAAAGCCAACCATCATATTTATATGGGAGGGTAATGGCCAAAACCATGATGAAAAAAATGAATGAAATTTGATGACTCACACTTCCTTATTTTAAAACTTATTACAAGGCTACGTTAATCAAAACAGCATGATACTGACTCAAAGACAAGACATATAAGCCAATGGAATTAAAAATTCAACCCTCACATCTATGGCAAATTGATTTTTTCCCAAGCAATTTGTTTCTTTTTTATTGCATTAGAGAAAGCATTTGGAGCATTTGGCTTCAGTTACTGGCTTCAGGGAGGCACAAAAAATACTTCTGTTCTACTCCATACCAAGCCTTCAGACACCAAGTTGCATGTGCTAACGTACAGAACTTAATTCAGTTATTCTTCTAAAGACAGTCCACTTCTCTGTTCAAATGCTGCCACTCTGCTATTTATGGTTTTTTTCTCCACCTTTTTAGACCACACTTTTCTTTTGTTTACATAAGGTATATTTACTCCATGTACCACCCTATTATTATACCTTATATTAGTGTCATACACTTGTTATAATTCATGAAAGAATATTCTGATGCTTGTAATATTAACCCCAGTCCATTGTCCACAGCAGGGTTCACTACGTTATACGGTCCCATGTTTTACCTTCTAACTTCCATTCTAGTAACATACACGACCCAAAGCTTTCCCTTTTAACCACATTCACATACGTAATTCAGCACTGCTAAACACACTCAAAATAATATACTACCATCACTGCCATCCATTTCCAAATCTCTACAATCAATCTAGAAATTCTGTACAAATTAAACATCAGTTCCCCAATCTATCCCTTAGTATCCTACATTCTAGACTCTAACTCTATGAGTTTGCTTATTATACTTAGTTCATATGAGTGAGATTATACAATATTTGTCCTTTTGTGCCTGGCTTATTTCAATATAAAGTCCTCAATATTCATCCATGTTGTCATATGCATCAGGACTTTATTCCTTTTTACAGCTAAATAATATTCCATCATACGTCTGTACTATATTTTGTTTGCCTATTCTTCAGTTAATGGACACCTGGATTGCTTCCAGCTTTTGGCAATTGTGAATAATGTATGGCCAATTGACTTTTTACAAGCCTGCCAAGTCTACTCAATGGGGAAAGAACAGTCTCTTCAACAAATGGTGCTGGGAAAATGATATCTATATGCAAAAGAATGAAGGTAGTCCTCTATCTCATACCATATACAAAAACTTACTCAAAATAGACCAAAGCCTTAAATACAAGAACCAAAACTATAAAGCTCCCGGAAGAAAATATGGGGAATTGTTTTCAGGCCCCTGTGTTAGGCAATGTTTTTTAACACTAAAATCATGAACAAAAGAAATATAGATAAATGGGACATCATCAAAAATAAAAACTTGTGCATCAGAGGAAGTCATCATGAAAGAAAAAAAGACAACTTACAGAATGGGAGAAAGATTTGGAAACCATGTATCAGATAAGGGTTTAATATTCAGAGTATATAAAGAATTGCTACAACTCAAAAACAAAATGACAAAAAAAACTAAGATCCTTTGGTGTTTCATAAGCATGATGACTGGGTATTCACTCATTTGTGTGAGATGTGCCTCCCTCAAACCTTGTTATGAAATCGGCATATTACCCATCTGACGTGGGAAAAAAAACCCAATTTGAATAGACATTTCTACAAATATATATAAATGGCAAAAAAAAAAAAAAACACATGAAAAGAGGCTCAACATCATCAGGGAAATGCAAATCAAAACCACAACGAGATCCCATTTCATATCCACTAGAATGGCTACTATTTAAAAAACAAACAAACAGAAAATATTAGAGAGGATGTGGAGAAACAGGAACACTCATTCATTGTTGGTGGGAATGTAAATAGGTATAGTTGATGTGGATAACAATTTGGCATTTCCTCAAAAAATTAAGTAAAGAACTACCATATGACTCAGCAATCCCATTTCTAGGAACATACCGCAAAGAATATTAAGGAGGGACTCAGATATTTACAAACTCATGTTCATAGCATTATTATTCACAACTGCCAAAAGGTGGAAGCACCCAAGTATCCATCAATTGATGAATGTATAAACAAAATGTAGCATAAACATACAATGGAATATTACTCAACCATAAATAGGAATGAAGTTCTGACACGAGTCAACACGGATGGACCTTGAAGATATCAGGTTGAGTGAAGCAAGCCAGATACAAAAGGAAAATTTCGAGTGATCTCACTATTATGAAACAATTTCAGAGTCAGAAACTAGAATACAGATTACCAGGCACTGAGGTAAAGGTAGGGAATAGGGAGTTAAGGCTTCATTGGTAAAAGAGTTTTTGTTTGGGGTAATGAAAATGTTTTGGTAATGGATGATGGTGATGTTAGCACATATTGTGAGTGCAATTAACACCAATGAATTATATATTTGAATGTGGTTAAAAGAGGAAATTTTAGGTTGGATATATGTTAGCAAAATACAAATTTTTATTATTATTAGGTAGGACTGCAAAACACAGTGAACCCTAATATACTATGGACTATAGTTAATAGTACAATTATAATAATATTGTTTAACCAATTTAACAAAGGTACCACACACAGAAAGAGTTAATAAGGAAAACTGTATGTCAGGGGAGAGTGTTATATGGGAACTTTATATTTTTTGTGAGAATTTTCTGTGAAACTGCAACTTCTCTAATTAAAAATTTGCATATTGATATGGCAGAGTTATGTCAGAAAAAAAAGCAAACCACCACACAACTCTAGATAGCCTTGTTTATTCTGCTAGATCATATGTGTTGAGAGCAAGAGCTGTATTAGATTCACCTTTGTATTACCTGTTGTGTGCGGGACAAAATAGACATTTCATAGGGAGTTGAGGAGTTTAAGGCAAATTATTGTTCAGGTATAAAGTAATCTGGGTAAAGATGATGACAGTGGCAGGTGAATCCTATAACCATAAACACAATTGCAACTGGCCAGTCCCTTGTTTTCATGGGAAAGATAAAAGTGTGTGCAGTGTAAGTGGTTAAATTCATTTTACTGCCTATAATAATGGCAGCTATCTTTTACCAAGCATTTACTTTGTGCTGGTCTTTGCTAGGTACTGTACAGGTCTTATCTCATGTAAGTTATACAACAACCCTGGAGGTTAGGTCCTATTCCATTTTGCAAAAGAGAAAATCAAAGCTAGTAAGATTAATTAACTTGTCTGAAGTAATACAGGCCATAAGCGGCAGAACAGGACTCAAATCACTTCTGCATGCCTCGTCCACTCTGCGGACGCCTACTTATGTGGTACAGTGGTGAGAACTGGCTGAAAAGTCACTTCGATGGCCTGGCACCTTATTTCCTCTGTTGAGGTAAAAGGGAGAAAGTGGGGAGAGCTGTGGCTGAGGTTAGAGGAACTGGTTTACCATACAGATCCTGTTGCTAGACATTAATGCACCATATGGGACACAGGTGAGTATAATGTGGAGGCTGCAGACACCAGCTATCTTGGTGCAGAGAGTGTCTGTAGCCAGGTGGTCTATAGTCGTCGGCACCAAGTCTGGGCACACGCAGCAGGGGCTGGCAGAGAAACCCGCAGCTGAGGGGCCATCGGGTGCCGGGGAACAGGCCAGAGGGACCTGGTACCATCCTTGAGGCAGTGACACAGATTTTAATTCCTTCAAATGGTGGTGAAAGGGCCTCAAACATACTGTTAAGCTTGGAAGTCTCTGATTCGGGGTATGGGGGAGGGGTACGTGGTGAAATACCTTTAGTTCCCCTGGAGGAGGCTGGTATGGGGACAGAGGCTGATATGGGAAAAGGATGGAGAGTGTGAAGAAACTGCCTGTGACAGAAAACAGACTCTACTGAAAAGATGCAAATACATGCATAAAATCTGGAATTTTCTTGATAATGAAAATTCAAGATTTTCAGAATATATAAAGGTAAGAAAATCTGTAGAACGATAAGTGACATAGGAACTTCTCGTCAGGTTCAGAAACAGAAAAACAGAGGGGTTGGGATAATTCATTAGCCCAATTTCAAATTGTCAAAGGAAATTTCTGGGAAAACACAGGTAATCAGTCATCAAAAACTGCTTATGGGAGAAAGGTGACTTAGAGGGCTTGAACGTGCCCACAGATCATCTGGGGATCATGCTCAAATGCAATTCTGATTTGGGAGGTCTTAGTGGGGCCTGAGATTCTGCATTTCTAACAAGCTGCTGGTTCAGGAACCACGGTTTCAGTAGCAAGAAGTGAGAGAGCTGGCAGGGGAAGAGGGGCCGTCTGGGGATGAGGGGAGGGCTTTCTACAAAAATATTATGTAAAAAAGGAGAAAATGTAGGAAACTAATATTTTTGCACATTATAGCAAGGTCTAGTACACATCTGTAAAAATGTATTATCAAAGCAATAGCTCTGAGTAAAAAAAAAGCCAAAATCAATCTACTTCTAGAGCTGGAAAATGCTTTAAAATGGCCCAGTACTTTCTAAAATGATCAAATCAACCACAAAATCATCTAAATGAAAAATGCAGCCAGTGTTTAAAATCAAACCAGGGAGCCTAGGGTGGTATTTATTTCATTTTGGGTCTTTATTTTTATTTCTTCCATGAATTAAAAACCTGTTTAGTACCTATTACATTTTCCTGTTTATTATAACTTTCTGGAATCTGGACAGTAGAGGAAACAATTTCAAGAAACATCATGCTGCTGTGTTGGCATATTCCCATGTCTTCCCCTGCAACAGTGCCTCTCTCAATCAAATGAAAAACCAAAGGGATGTCCTGGGATAATGGGGGCTGGGGACAGGTACATGAAGATGAAACCTGTAGACACAGGCAGAGTGAAATTATTTCATGACCATACTGCCTGGATACAATTTCTAAATACATAAATGGAGCCAAATATGGTACTGTGAGTGGACCAAAAAACAAATCAAAAGTCAAGTTGTTGTAATTATAACTCAGTCTTCAATTTGCCTTCAACCATATTAGAATCACAGATAATTCTATGATTTAGGGTTTTAAGATTCAAGAATACAAATTTAGAGATATAGACTGTATTTTCTAAGTTTTACAACACAGTTGCAAGGCTAATTCACATTTTATTGCTTCAAGGAAAAGTTAAGGTGTATGCAAATTAACAGAATTCTGTTTACAATGTAAAATCTGATAAACAGATTGGCTGTGAGTAGGCAAGGAACAGAATTGGAAAGACATTACTTTCGTCCAGAGCTGCAGTTAATGTTTTCCCTACACAGCAGTCCTTAGCTTCTTCCCAACCTACAAGGAAACTGTGGACATAATTAGGGTCCTGCTTTTAACAAGTGACTTACTAAAGCTGCTCCTTGGGTATCATTGGACATTAACTGGTACATTTATTCTCTCATGTCACAAGGGCAGCATTCGATAAATTCCTGCTGTAGTCCACTCAATGGATTTGTGGTAGAGAGAGAGTTTAAAGGAGCAGCTGCTACAGCACTTAACACTGACATGGAGGTAACAGGTATTTACAGGAGGTAGGTTTCGTGGTGTGCGTGTGCTTGTTCCTGGTTTCTTCATACCTGCGTATCACTCGCTCTCGTAGCAGACAGCCACACAGCACCCACTGCAGCAGGCCATCTTCTGGGAACAAGGTTGAACCTGAGATGCTCCCTGACCTTAAGAAGCCTCACGGTCGTGTAAGATACAGACCCATATTTACAAATCATGCCAGAAA
>PVKH010047247.1:0-10314 GCA_004027955.1 Chaetophractus vellerosus | reverse complement strand
TAGTACACTAAGCCCTGGTAGTGGGAACCCCAACAATGGCTGTTATTGACATTTACAGGGGCCTGGCAGAATGGGAGTTCTGAGTCAAGCTTGGGCTGTTTTACAGAAAACAGAAAAATGTGTTAATTTGTGGGATAAGATTCTATAATGAATTAGGGATGATCTCAATTTCTTTTTCATTTCCCCCTGAAGGGGTGTGTATGTAGTTTTTTTGGTCACTGAATCTAGACTGGTCCTGTAATTGCTTTGACCAAGATAGTGACAACATATCAGCTTTTCACCCCATCTTTAAGAGACCTGACAGCTTCTGCTTCCTCTCTTGGGATGCTCATTTTGGAAGCTCTGAGCTGTTGTTAAGAAGTCTGATTATCTCCTGGAGAGATGAGGTACAGAGGCCACGTTGAAAGGGAAAGAACCCCAGATTAACTGCAGAGAGAGGCCAGCAGCACCTGAGTCCCGCTGAAACCAGATTTCCTGTCTCCCTTCCTCAAGGTACCAGACATGTAAGAAGGTCACCTTGGATATTCTAGCCCAACTGAGCCCCTGGATGGCTGCAGCTCCAGTAAACATTATGCAGCCTAGAAGGAACTCACATGTTCCTCCTAAGTCAACCCTCAGAATCATAAGAAACAATAAAAGGGCTATTACTTTAAGACACTAAGTTTTAGGAAAATTTGTCATGCAGCAAGAAACAACCAGGGCAGATACATATTCCTGTTCACTCACATTCATAATTGTTTCATTTATTCGTAACTGGTTTTTGAGCATTTATTAAACATTTATTATGGAGTTCAATTGTAGGTCCTTTGATGGTAATTTCCATCTGGTTGGAGAAGAAACGTCAGGCACAAGAGAACAAATAACACACCTGTAATATGTGCAACTATAGAGAAGTGAATGGTATGAAGACATGGTATTAGGGTTGGACACAGACAGGAAAGGCAAGGCAATGAGGATCAGGCTGCGATCGAAAGGGGTTGTAGAAGGTAACCTGACAAGGGTAAAGCAACCACATGTAAAAATCATTAAAGCAGGGCAGAACATGGCGATGAGGAATGAAAGACCGGTGCTGTGGCTGACGTCCAGCATACTGGGGGGACATGTGGTCAGGCACAGCCAGAACCAAAGACTGGGGCTAGAACCAACTTAACTAGACTGTAATGTGTGAATGGGGATTTCTGTTGGCCTGGTATTCCTACTACAGAGCACATTTACTGACATAGTAAGTGCTCCATAAATGAAGGAAAAAAGGAGGAATGGAAGTAAGGGAGGAAGAGAGGGAGGGAAAAAATCAAGTTTCCCTCTGCACTTGTATTTCCTGTGTACACAAGAATAAGCTCTCATTCAGTGGTTCTCAGATTTTGCTGCACATTAAAATCACCCAAGATTAAAAAAAAAATCCCAGGGCTGACACTGGACCCCTTACCTAATGAATCAGAATTGCTTCAGTGGGACTGAATATCCACAACTTTTTTTTTTTTTTTTTAGTATTTCCAGATGGTTCCAATCAGCAGCCAAGTTTGAGGAGTTGTGTTCCTATCAGTTTATGCCTTTGAGTGGTGAAGTGGGCAAGCTTGTTTCCTGACTAATTTCCTACATAGACCTTATAGTTTTAAAGATCTACAAATCAGTCTAGGTTTTTTGTTTTTTTTTAAAAGAATATGAGTCTTTTTTTTTTAAGATTTTTTTAAAAATTTATTACATATCCCCCCTTTTCTGGTTGTTCTTGCTGTGTTCATCTTTGCGTTCTTCTGTGTCTGCTTGTCTCCCCCCGCTGCGGTGACCCACTGAGTCAGCTCACCGCACGGCAGCCTGCCTGCTCGCGGGGGCTTGCCCTGCCCGCGGCGGCTCGCCCTGCCCACAGCGGCTTTGCCCTGCCCGCAGTGGCTTGCCTTCTCCAGGCGGTCTGCAGCTCGAGGAGGCCCCAGGAACCGAACCCGGGGCATCCTATGTGGTAAACCAGCACCCTACCAATTGGACTACAGCCAGCCCCAGTCTAGGTTTTAATGTAAGCAGACACTGGTATGAAATGGGGGAACAACGGACCAGGCCTAAGTATCATTGGATATTGCTTAAAATGTAAAATCTAATTTGAAAAATATGTTCCCATGCCTATCTGCAGATGAATTATGTAAGGACATGATATACCAGTAATTTACTGAAATATTTGCTCAGTAGAATGTATTGAATAAATGTATCAGGGGAAAATGAGCAAATCTGGTTATAAATGTGTACTCTATCATAGACTGTTCAATGCAAAAATATTTTTTCATCATAGCTCTCAGCACCAGCCCTGCACAAAAATGTAATTAGTATTCCAATCGATGGCTGTATTGTTGCCAATAAATTAACAGTGCTATTTCAATTAATAAATCAGTAATAATTATGGAAAGTAACCACGAATTGACATACTATTTTCAATAATTTATAGAACACAGTTTTGATGTATATGCTGAGTAAACTTGTTCCTTTTTCTCACTCCCTACTATTGCCTATTCTGAAATGTTCTATGAACAGTAATTCTGCTTAACTTTGTATATCATTTTTGCATGTGGGATTAAAACATAAGAATTTCTCATCATTTTTTGCCTCTCCATTCTGAAATTTAAAAATTATCTTTAGATTTTAAAAGATTAGATGCTTTGAAGTCCTGAAAATGCCTATCATTCAAAAACAGCATATCTTTATAAGATGATTTACCTTTGGTATTATTCACACCTGCGTTCTAATAAAGAACAATTTACATAGAGAGCTTTGACTTTTAGGATATTCTTATAATATATATCTCTATGATATGTACTATATCGCAATCTATGATAATATATTTGATCTTTATTCCTTTATTGTTATATAAAATACATATAATACACATTACATATGTTCCGATATATCCTATATATCCTCCCTAGATACCCCTGATTTGCTTAAGCTCTGTTCTTGCTAAGCCTCTATTTTCAGCATTGCTTTCTTCTTCATTTAGTGGTTCTTCCTTCCATTGGTCCTTCTTCTTCCCTTCCTTCCTTAGTTCTTTCCTGGCTTTGTTTTAACCGAGGATCCCCTTTTTCACAAAAAAATGGACATGCATTCTAAAAGAGAATGTAAACTTTGAGTACCCATCCCCACCCCAGCAAGGGGCTTCTTCAACTCAAGCATGTCATATAAAGTAGGATCTGATACAAATTATACATAAATATGTGTATACATGATACCTGTGTTTATGAATAAATCTGTATCATGAGGTACATTGAAACATTATTTTACATAAACATATTATGAGTTTCCACCTCCTATGAATATCTAACAATAATCCTTTAATGTGTGTGCAAAATCCACGTACACCCATTAAGCTTTGTGACTTTGATTTTTTTTTTTAAAGATTTATTTATTTTATTACATATCTACCCTACCCCCCACTGCGACGACGCACCGAGACTGGTCACTGTGCAGGCACAGTTTGGTCTCAGAGTTTGGTGCCTTACTAGTGGGCCCTAACTTGGAATTCTTGCTCCTGAGAGTGATAGAAACTAACCAAAATATGTCTACACTGCACATGGTCCAAATGTCTCTTCTATTCAAACCTATATTTGATGCCAGAGTTTTAGGTGTACTTCCATAGAACGGAGACTACATGCTGACCATAACCCAACCGGGTCCAGAACTCTGAGGACCTGCAACTCCTATGCTACAACTCAATGGACTCAACCAGGACACCTAGTTGGGAGTTGACGATGGAAGACGGCTATGCAGGGGAATCCAGAGAGCCTACAGCTGCAGGCAGGATAATCCCTTCCACTGTGGAGGGGACATTACCATTCCAGACTTCCCAAGATTGGAGGAACAACTATGGACTAGAATGGACTTGTTGGAGTCCTGATATAGACTTATGATGTATGCAGTGCAAGAAAATGCAAAATTATGTGGAGTCAGGGTCATTGGACACTTTGGGAGCAGGGTGAGGGAAGAGTAATTGTAATGCAGGGTTTTTTTTTGTTTTTTTTTTGTTTGTTTTGTTTTTTGTTTTGGGGGGGGGGGACCTGGGAATTGTCATGGATGATGCTGCAATGGAGGATGTAGGCCAGTTTGTATGATCATGTATCATTCGGGAACTGTAAAGAAGAGAGGGTTGTCTATGGACAACCTGAACTGTGATCTATGTCTGATGGCAAAGCCCCAAAATGTGTGTAACTATCAGAGGCGTTATGCCACACTTAGGGATGTGCATTTATTTATTTTATTACATATCTCCCCTCCCCCCCCGCTACGGCGACGCACCGAGACTGGTCACTGCGCAGGCGCGGCTTTCCCCGCTTGTGGGCGGTTTCTGCTTCCATTCACGGCCGGCTCTCAGTTCGCAGGTGGCTGGCTGCGCTCCATTCACGGGTGACTTGCCCTGCCCATGGCGGCTTTTTGCCCTGTCTGTGGCAGCTTTTTGCCCTGCCCAAGGCGGCTCTGGCCCACCCATGGCAGCTTGCCATTCTCAAGGCAGTCTGCCCGCTAGGAGAGGTCCCCAGGAACCGAACCCGGGGCCTCCCATGTGGTATGCCGGCGCCCTATCCACTGGGCTATCCAGCTGGCCCCCGACTTTGATTTTTTAAATCAATGTATTGATTGCACCTTTAATCCAGAATCAACTGTGAGTATTTCTGTTCAGTCCGACCCCATTTCAAGTGTTGTGCATCCTCTCTGAGCTGCCAAACCCTGGTTTCAGGCTGTCTCCGTCCCATTAACAATTAGCATTAGAATGCTTCTACAGTTCTACTTCTGAGGGCCATGGCCCCTGGGTGGGGAGGTAAGGGACCCTCTGGCTTCTTCCTGATTTTACCACTCTTCATGTGGAATGGGGGCAGCCTGCTTCCTCACCCTTTTCTGACTGATAACTCTTAGGCACCCAGAGTTTCTCCATTCCTAGGGGTTCTAGTGCCCATGGCAAGACAGGCCTACTCTCTTGGCTGGTAGGCTATGCCTTCCTATTCCCTTTAGTTCAGGAAGCCTTCATGGTTATATAATATTATAATTATTTTTCTATTTAATTGAAACAGTAAAAAAAAAAAACTGGTACTCTTTGGGAATTCGGTGGCATAAGGGACACTGCCATAACCTGAGGGACAATAAACAGTTAAAAAAGAAAAAAGGAGAAAATTTTCTCCTGTTTTAAACATTGCATTACATAATTTTACCTGCCCAACAGGCCATTTGCAAATATTAGGTCAATAAATTGCTAATATCCATAAAAAGGTAGCTTTCTTACTAAAATGCAAGAATTTAAAAAGTTAGTATATAAACAAGAAAAGACAAAACAAACTGGAAATCTCATATCTGTGTAAATTTAACCCTGGTGTTTCTAACTCTTCCTTACTCATTATATGTAGGTCTATACATCCCTCCCTTCTTTGTGTATATTTAATATATTTAATATATATTATGGATTAAGAAGCATTGAACTGATGACCAATTGCATTATAACTTATGCCTGAACAAAGCTTACTTAACACATGTATTTTCTCCATAAGATACATCACAGCCTTCTTGTACTTAGGAATGCTAAACAGCTCTTCAGCACTATGCTGGAAGGACAGTAAACAAAAATGCAAAAATCGTGGCACTATATAAACCGTGAAAAGGACACATGTTTACAGTATGATAATTCACACAAAAAGGCAGAGTCCATCTTGTTCCACCCCAGCTGGGATTATGCAGGTTGGACATCAAAATTTTCACTGCTCTGGCCATGTCACCAAATGACCCTTTTGTCCCTTGGGTACTGTTTTAGAATTTACAAATAAATTTTAGTGACTAGGCTAATTCACATATATAGAACCCATGAATAATGAGGATTAACTATGTTAGAGAAATTGATCCTTCATTGAACAGACTTTGGTTGAATTAGTTTTCAGTACATTGAAATAACACTTTATCAACTTTAACCTGAAGTGTCACAATTTGTCTCTCTCTTTGAGATTCTCTAGAGCAGGATACATTTTCCTTCTCTGTGTGTCTCTACCATAACTAGGACTGTGCATAAAAGCAGCTATATAATACATGATTGCTGAATAACCAAATCCTTGAATACATGGCCTCTATGCTTCAGGACCTCACCTCTAGCCAGCAGCAGCTATGCCTGGCATTGAAGCTCCCCCAAAAGCAGCCCTTTCTTTAACTTCACCCCTTCTCAAATCCATGTACTGCCATGCTGCCTAACAGGACCTTTTAAAACATAAATTACATTTGTATTAATACCATTAAAAACCCTTTGTGGTTTTCCATCGTCTATCATATAAATTACAACCTCCCTAGAAAAGCTTTTACCATACTGCTTCTTCCTGATAGTTTATGAACACTGTGATGGGTTGTGTTTGTTTGTGTTTGTTTGCTTACTCATTTGAACTTGTTATCCTCTCTTCTTGGACCACTATCCTGAAGCCCAAATCATCTCTCATTTGACTAATCTTCATCAAATTATTATATATCTTTTATTTCATAACATTCTTTTTACTAACATTTCTTCCTCCCTGTAAGTTTAGGTGTCCCCTCCTTAATGCAGCCCCTACTTGTCACGAATCATGATTTCATTACAGGTTTAGACTTTTTCTTTTCCACAAGTCTGTAAGCTCCGTATGGGCAAAGCCTGATTTTGTCCTATTTATCAAGATATTCTAAAAGTCCAGCAAAATGCTTGGCACTTAGTAGAAACCCAGTAAAGGAGTTTATGAATGAATAAATGAACAAATAGATGAATTAATGAACAATTAGCCCAATAAATACTCACTGAGGGCATTAAAGTTGTTTTATGTTTAACATTTTTACAGATTTCTCGATAAAGTTCTTATCCTGCCAAATATTTACCTCCTGGACGAGACCCAGAGGGAAAGGCAGGAAAGGGAAGGGTGCTGGAAGCTTTCACTATAGTCTAAAAAGGTTCCCTTTCCTGAAACTCTAGGAATCATTCAATTGTGGATTACTGTCCTGGAAGTGCCTACCATAGTATATGGCTAGATTGGATCAGGACAGCTCAAGGGAAAGCAGTTCCCAGGCCTGAACAATTTGTATTCCATGAACTGTGTTTGTACTTCTATATTCTTGTGACACTGATTTGATGAGTTTCCTTTGGCCTCATCATAAGAAAATTTACATGGCATAAAGCCATCCTTTAGTCCCACCTTTCTTGTATGAGTTTGTCTTAGGGTTTTCACATTTCAGATTATGACTCAACACCACAAATAGAAATTTAAAATATGAAAGAGAAATGAGAAGCAGCCAGAGGCCAACTTTTTATAATGGTAATAATAATGCAAGCAGGTTTATTAAAGGTATTTGTAAAAGAAGCATACAGTTTTTAAAAAGTATATACTATGGGTCATTCACTTTGCTAAATGTTTTACATATACTACCTTATTTAATTTTCACAATGACTTATGAAGTGTCTTCTCTTATTTTCCCCATTGTACAGATGAGGGAAATAAGTTAGAGGGCTTAATATACCACAGCCCATACAGATCATTATGTATGACTAATAAAGACTCGAACTGAGATCTGCTTTGATATAAGGCTAACACTTCAATGTTAGTTGGCATGAATGACTCCAGCTTTAACATGCTTAGTTATCTTGGACATATAGCTCCCTTTTTAGCAAGGAAATACTTTGTTTGCTTCACTTCCTTTGGAAGATTGCAAGCAAGTTAACTGAATGCAATCTCATACAACTTCCTTTTCAAAAAGAGGCCCAGTAGGTATCTATGGTAGGCACTCCAGATTGGCCAGATAATGATGCCACTTTACATAACAATAACAGCACTGAGTATGTTTACAAATAACTATCTAATATCAACTGAGATAATGGCATATTGCTTCCACAGACCCACAATGAATGGTTATATCTACCTAGATGATAAGTGTTTTATGGTAAAAAGAAGGCAAGAGTTTGGTTCTTTAAATATATGCTTAGATACATCATCTTTTAAATCCCCATTAATATTTCTGGTATCTTGAAGCTTTAAGGCTTCACTCAAGTTCCAAGTTATTGGATAAAACTAGAGATGAAATCATTATACTGAGATTTTTTTGTTTTCTTTCAGTGAAAAAAAAACAAAACAAAAAATCCACACAACACTATCCAAACTACAGTCAAGAGGTGTCCGACTTTTTGAAGACTAAAACACTTGGTTTGGATTACTAATGATTTCGAAAATCATGAATGGTAACACATTTTCCCAAGATGTTAAAGGAATTGCTTTAGCTATTGCTGTTAATCTCAAAGCATGTAAAAGCATATTTTCAAAAAACTATTTGCAAAGAAAAGGCAGTCACCATCAAGCTGTAGTATGAGAACTAGGTAATAATGGGTTGCTCAATCTCACTTCTTTGAAGGACAAGAGTACTACACTAAGTCAGGACCTTCTCCAGCACGAGGTGTCAATTGGGAGTTCCTCTCCAGTATAGTTCTGGCATACAGGGTTTCAAAGAAGCCAGGCTGTTTTCAGGACAGCTCAGAAACCATGTCTTCAAATCAAAGGTTGAAACAACGTGGCATTTGTGTTGTTTGCTCTGTTGTTGTCTTTTTTCACATTTATTTAATACTTCATATATTCCAGGGAATTTGGTAAGTGCTTTAAGCAGATCATATAGTTTCAACTCTCCCATAAGTATATGAGATTAAATAACTTGCCTAAAGAGAGTGATGGGTACAAGATTTAAGCTCCATTCCTAAGAGTGTAGTACCCTTTGTCTTAGCTGCTATGCTCTTTTAAGTTCCAGACCAAGATGATTGAGGTCTACTAAGAAGTACTAGACACTTAAATGCCATAGGTCCAAATTACAAAGCAACAGTAATATTGAAATAAATGACTTAAAACTGACCTAGAACCAGACTGTCCACAACTGTTCATACATTTGTTACAATAATGAACATCTGTTACCTGGTGTTTATTTGCAGGCATTCCTTGAGAAACAAGACCATCATGACATGCTGAAGGAGGCCAATGTTTCAGAAAAGAGCTGAATAAATATTCCACCACATTTTTATGGTATTTCCTTTGGATATATGGATGAGGCTGATGGAATCACAGCCAGATACAAACTAGCAAGGTCCAAATCACAGAAGCAGATACCTTGCCCTATTTTTAGAATAATGATAATTTCAGTGTGGTTCAGACATTTAGAAAAGAGTGGTAAGTATTGATCCGGGAAACACTGCTATGGAAATGGCAAGGATATACTGACGAAATGGATGTCCCACAAGACATTCCTCTAGGGAGGTGAATGTTGAAAATCCTGGAGTGTGCTACATGGAAAAAGAGTTGTACCTTAGGTACACAGTGACTAAATAGATGAAAGACCCCCCAGTGGTTCTATGAATTTGATTCCTGATGGGTATAGGGCTAGTTGTTCACATCAAAGTGCCAAGCACAGTGCTTCTAGAAAGAATTCAGTAGATGTTTTTGAAATGAATAAAGCTACAGGGTTAGTACAAAAAAAAAATCTCAAAAGGGCAGGCATTGGGTTTCTAAACAGGAAAAAAATAAATAAATGAAAACAAATTATACATGTAAGTGTATTAAGGAGAACAAAACTAAATCCAAATTTATATTTAAAACTCTCTCTTTAAAACTGTCTAGGAAGGAACAATTTATCTTCAGTGGGGAATGAGAAAAAGATTGTTTGACTGCACAGCTTGTTCAATTCCATTCTGCTTTCTAAAAACATTTACAATGGGAGAAAGGTTAATAAGCTCCCCTGGTGGTAGTCAGGGCATACACACTAGAGAGGAAGGAGAATGAATTCTTATTTCCATTCAATCTGTTTTTTCTTGTCATTCTAATGAGACAGGCCAAGTCCACCTATTACAGTAGTTTACCAAAATATATATGGTGAGATGACCCTGACACCAGGCAAATCAATGTGTCTATTTCTCAAATAATTGAAAAAACAGAAAATGGAACATTTTCTTTAGGAAAGGACCATTAGATTGTCTGCACAGCGTGGTGACTAGTGGAATACTTAAGGAACAATGCCACCTGTATTTATATTTGTTTGGACAGGTACATCTGACAATATAAACTCATTTTATGAGATTGCTAAAACAGCTGCAGGAAAGAGATAAAGACATTTTATCATTTTAATTTGCTATCACCTAAATATAACGGCAGTGTAACAAAATTGCCTGGGATTATTGAAAATAATCTGTCATCAGAATTGATGATATTTACCAAAGCAGTTCCACCAGCAAACTTCAGTCTACTCTTAGATTTTTAAAATAAAAATCTCCTTCATGCCATGTGAAAATGCCCTTGGTTCAACCTGCATTAAAAAAAATAATAA
>PVKH010047246.1:0-10314 GCA_004027955.1 Chaetophractus vellerosus | reverse complement strand
AATGAGAAGCCAGTTGAGTTCTGAATCTCAGCAAAATTTTAGCCAACACCCTCCCTCCAATTCACTGGACTCACCCTGGACAACTAACAAAAGGATGATGATGGACAACGCCTATCCGAAAAAAACAGAGAATATCTACAACTGCAAGCAAGACAGTTCCACCCATCTGCCCCATGGGCTCTAAGCCTCCTCTCAATCAGAAGCAGAGTAGGCATCACCATCCCCAAATCCTCAAGAATAGAGGAATAAACAAACATAAAGGGGGACTGCAACTATGGACTAAAGTAGAGCTATTATAATTCTAGTAATGGAAGAACTTGTAACATTGATATAAAGGCAGTGGTCAGCAGAGGTTCTGAGGGGAGGGAAGGGGAAGAAGAGGTACAACATAGGGCATTTTTGGGACAATGCAATTGTTTTGCATTACATTGCTATGGTGGATACAGGCCATTATACATTTTGTTAAAACCTATAAAATTGTGTAACACAAAGTATAAACCATAATGTAAACTACAGATCATGGTTAGCAGCAATACTTCAATATGTATTTGTCAATTGTAACAAATGTACCACCCTAATGAAAGATGTTGTTAATGGGGAAAAGTGTGGGAGGGGGAGGGGTTGGGGTATATATTTTTTCTATATAACATTTATGTAATCTAAAGCTACTTTAAAAATAATTTTTAAAAACTTTGGGGAAAAGGCACTTAAAAACAGCAAAAAAAAAAGAAATGAGAAGGGAGTCAATATGGTACAATACAAAAAAATGAACAAATATGAAAACAGGCATAAATGGAAGAACGGGTGGGATATAAGATTTACAAACACTAAATAACAAAATGATAGAAAAAATCCTGCATTATCAGTAGTGACTTTAAATATAAATGGATTAAACTTTCCAGTCAAAAGGCAGACTGACCAATGGATAAAAAAGCATGACCCAACCATATGCTGTCTACAAGAGACTCACCATAATTCAAAGACACCAGTATGCTGAAAGTGAAAGATAGGAAAAAAATATATATTCCATGCTAAAAGTAATGAAAGGAGAGCTAGGGTAGCTATACTAATATCAGATAAAACACACTTTAAGTCAAAAAGAGTTATGAGGAACAAAGATGGACATTATATACTGACAAAGGAGTCAATTCAACAAGACGACATAACTATTTTAAATATAATGTATCTAACAACAGAGCCCCAAAGTGTATGAAGCAAATACTGACAGATCTGAAGGAAGAAATAGACAGTTATACATTAAAAGGAGAAGACTTTAATATACCGGTTTCAAAAATGGATAAAACATCTAAACAGTAGATCAATAAGGACATAGAAAAATTAAATGATACTGTAAGCCAACTAGACCTAACAGACATATGCAGAACAATTCAACTAACAAGTACAGAATACACATTCTCCTTAAGAACATATGGACCATTCTCTAGGATAGACCATAATCAATTCAAAAATGTTGAAATCATACAATGTATCTTCTTTGACCACATCGGATGAAGTTAGAAAACAGTAATAGAGGAAGAACTGGAAAATTCACAAACATGTGGAAATTAAACTATGTATTCTTAGACAACAAAAGGGTTGGGGAGGAAATCAAAAGGGAAAATAGAAAATATCTTGAGGCAAAAGAAAATGAAATCACAACATAACATAACTTATGGGATATAACAAAAGCAGTCCTGAGAAAAATTTATAGCTTAAAATTCTTACATTAAAAAAGAAGAAAAGTTTCAAATCAGAGATCTAACTTCAAAAGTAGAAGGACTAGAAAAACAGAGCAAATTCAACCCAAAGTGAGCAGAAGTAAGGAAATAAAGATTAGAATGGATATAAATGAAATAGAGAATTAAAAAAACAAAACAAACAACAAAAATATAGAAAGATCAACAAAACCAAAAGTGGCATCTTTGAAAAGATCAATAAAATTAACAAACCTTTAGGTGGATGGACAAAGGAAAAAAAAATACAAGTAACTAAAATCAGAAATGAACAGGTGGATATTACTATTGACCCCACTGTGATAAAAAAAAAGACTATAAGAGGATAGTAAAACAACTGTACACCAACAAATTAGACAACTTACATAAAATGGAAAAATTCCTAGAAAAACAATAACAACCTATACTGACTTAAGAAGAAACAGAAGATCTCAACAAGCCAATGACAGATAAAGAAATTGGATCAGTAACCAAAAACATCCCAACAAAAAGCCCAGGACCAGATGGCTTCACAGGTGAATTTTACCAAATATTCCAAGATAATTAACAGTGATCCTGCTCAAACTGTTTCAAAAAAAAAAAAATTGAAGAGGAGGAAATACTCCATAAATCATTCTAAGAAGACATCATCACCGTCATACCTAAACTAGAAAAAGAAAATTACAGACTAATATCCCTAATGAATATAGATACAAAAATCCTCAATAAAATACTAGCATACTAAACCCAATAGCACATTAAAAGGATTATATGCTATGTGGTCAAGTGGGATTTATCCCAGGTATGCAAGGTTGGTTCAACATAAGAAAATGAATTAATGTAATACACCACATTAACACAATAAAGAAAAAAACAACAACACATGATCATTTCACTTGATGCAGAAAAGGCACTTGACAAAATCCAGCACCACTTCTATAATACACTTAGAAAACAAGGAATAGAAGGAAGCTTCCTTAACATGATAAAAGACATATATGAAAAACAAACAAACCCAGAGCTAACATCATGCTCAATGGCAAAAGACAGAAAGCTTTCCGTCTAAGATCAGAAACAAGACAAGGATGTCCACTGTCACCCTGTTATTCGATATTGTTCGGGAAGTTCTAGCCTGAGCAATTAGGTAAGAAAAAGAAATAAAAAGCATACAAATTGGAAAGGAGGAAGTAAAATTTTCTTTTTAGATGACATGATTCTATTCAGAAAGTCCTGAAAAATCCACAGCAAAGTTTCTAGACCTAATAAACAAATTCAGCAAAGCAGTGATATACAAGATCAACACCGAAAAATCAGTAGTATTTATATACACAAGCAATGAACAAGCGAAGGAAGAAATCAAGAAAAAAAAATTCCACTCACTATAGCAACTAAAAGAATAAAATATTTAGGAATAAATTTAATCCAGCATGTAAAAGACTGGTACACAGAAAACTACAAAACGTTGCTAAAATAAATCAAATAGCAAAAAATAAAAATAAAAAAACAAGAAACAAAACAAGAAATCAAAGAAGACTTCAATAAAATGGAAGGACATCCATGTTCATGGACTGGAAGACTGAATATTGTTAAGATGTCAGTTTTACCCAAAGTAATTTATAGATTCAATGCAATTCCAAACAAAGTTCCAACAACCTTTTATGCAGAAATGGAAAAGCTAATCATCAAATAGCTAAAGCCATCTTGAAAAAGAAAAATGAAGTTGGAGGACTCACACTTTCCAATCTTAAAACTTATTACACCCTTTTATTTGAACATGTAATTAGCACTATACTTGATAAATATGTCCCAGAGACTTGATTCTTTGGTCTGTCCATGTGCCAGCTGAGCCCTGAATTTCAGGAGAGTTGCAACACCTACTCTCCAGTTCACTGGACTCATCTAGGACAAGTGACAGAGAGATAATGATTGACAGTGCCCATTCCAAGGAATGGAGAGTGTCTGCAACTGCAAGCAAGATAGCTCCAATACATCTGCCCCATGGGATCTAAGCTCCCTCTCAAATGGAAGCAGGGTGGGCATCACCATCCCAAAATCCTCAGGATTGGGGAATGAACAATGGACTAAAGTAGACTTATTATTATTGTACTATAGACTTATTATTCTAACAATGGAATAACTCTTATCATTGATATGGAGGCAGTGGCTACCAGAGGTTCTGAAGGATGGGAGAAGAAAGACTAGGCGTAATATGGAGGCATTTTCGGGACATTGGAGCTGTCTTGCATGACACTGTAGTCAAAGATACAGGCCACTGTATATTTTATCATAACCTGAGGGATTGTGCGGGACACAGTGTAAAGTACAGTGTAAACTGTAGTCCATGGTTGACAGCAATCCTTCAATATGTGTTCATCAATTGTGACAGATGTACCACACTAATGAAGGATGTTGTTGATAGGGAGTGGGGGGGAGTGAGGGAGTGGGGCATATGGGACTTCATTATATTCTTTATGTAATATTTATGTAATCAAAAGCTCCTTTAAAATAAAAAAAGTTATAAAAAACTATTACAAAGCCATAGTAATTAAAACAGTACTGGCACAAGTACAGATAGACCAATGGAATCAAATTGAGAGCTGAGATATCAACCCTCACATTTACAGCTGGATTTTGGTAAGGGGGCAAAGAACACTCAATTGGAAAAGAACTGTCTCTTCAACAAATGGTGCTGGGAAAACTGGCCCACATTTATCAGTATCTAGTGACCTTCTTCATCCCTTGTAACAGTTTTTTACTTAAAGTCTATTTTACCTGATATTAGTATAGCGACCCTAGCTCTCTTTTAGGTTACTATTTCCATGGTATATATTTTTTCTATCCTCTCACTTTCAGCCTACTACAGTCTTTGAATTTAAGGTGAGTCTCTTGTAGATACCATAGAGTTGGGCCATGCTTTTTATACATTCTGCTAATCTATGCCTTTTGACTGGAGAGTTTAATCCATTTACATTTAAAGTAACTAATGTTAGTGCAGGGCATTCTTCTGCCGTTTTGCTATTAAGTCTTTGTAGGCATCATATCTTTTTTCTTCCTCAATTCTTCTGTTAATGCCTACTTTCATATATACTTGACTTTTTGTAATGTACTATTTTGACTACCTTATCATTTCTTCTGCATATATTTTTCACATACTTTTTTTTTTTTTTGGTGGATGGCATGGGGCTTAAATTTAACTTCCTAAATCCTTAACAATAACATTTAATTTGATGCCAACTTAATTTCAATAGCATACACATTCCTATACTCCTCGGCCCTGCAATTTTTGGTGTACTTGTCATTTCCAAGACCATAGATCTATCATTATTTTTAATGCATTTGCATTTTAGAACATTTAAGAAGTGAAAAGTGGAGTTACATACCAAAAAATACAATACAATAGTCCTGGCCATTTATATTTATCCATTTGGTTAGCTTTACCTGTAGTCTTTATTCTTTATGCCACTTTGATCTACCGTCTAGTGTCCTTTCCTTTCAGTATGAAGAACTCCCTTCAGCATTACTTGAAGGAAAGATCTAATGGTGACAACCTCCCTCAACTTTTGTTTATCAGGGAATGTCATAATCTCTCCACCATTTCTGAAAGAAATTCTCACTATATATAAAATTCTTGGTTGGCAACCATTTTCTTTCAGCAATTTAAATATTTCAACCCACTGCCTTCTTATCTCCATGGTACGTGATGAGAAATCAACACTTAATCTCATTGGAACTCCCTAGTGCTTAACACTTTGCATTTCTCTTGCAGCTTTCAGAACTCTCTCCATGACCTTGGCATTCAACAATTTGACTACTATATGTCTAAGCATGGTTGTTGAGTTTATCCTGTTTTCAGTTCATTTGGTTTCTCGTGTTCATGTCTTTCATTAAATAGGGAAGTTTTCTTTATTTCTTTGAACATACCTGCTGCCCCTTTCTACATTTCTTTTGTTCCTGGGACTCCCATAGTGTATATATTTGTAGACTTGATGCTGTTCCACAAGTCTCTTAGGTTCTGTTTGCTTTTTTAAATTATTTTTTCCTTCTTCTCATTATCCTGGATCATTTCAGTTGCCTTGTCTTCAAGTTCACTGATTCTGTCTTCTGTCAGCTCCAAACTGCTGTTGAACCCCTCTAGAGAATTTTCAATTTCAGTCTTCAACTCCAGAAGTCTGGTTCCTTTTTGAAAATGTCTATCTCTTTACTGAGATTCTCATACTGTTAATTCATTGTTTTCCAGATATCCTTTAGTTCTTTCTATGTGTTCTCTTTTATCTTTTTAAACATATTAAAGATCTTTTTTTTTTAAAGTCTTTGTCTGGTTGCCCATTTCTTTGTCTTGCAATCTTTTGAAGTGTTAACTTTGGGATTTAGTCCCTGAGCTCTCTGTTACCTAAGTTTCTTTCTAGCTGGTGATATGACAGATATTTCTTTGACTGCCAAGAGTTAACAAAAACAACAAACCAAGGCAAAATAACACCTTTCACAATCTTTGCAAATTAGCTCTGCATTGGCTGGTTTAGCTCTCCTATCAAGATCAGCCTGGGGCAAATGTGAAGTGCTCCAGTCTTTTCTGAGGCTGCATCTGGTCAGGGGTTTGTGCTTGCTTGTGGCCTTAGGGATTTTCCTGTTTGCAGGAATTTAAATGTCCCCTCTACTACTTGTAAAAAATCTGTCTCCCCTTCCTGAGTATGCTATTGTATGGCCTTAAGGAAGTAATCCTTTGCCCCAGGCCACTTCAATTTAATTGTTTCTTTCACTGCTTTAGCTGTCCACAAGCTGTTTCTGCCTGCAGAGCAAATTCTGGGAGGGCAAGCCCCCCAAATTTCTTGGTTTAGACTTTTAAGCTGCCATTTGAAAGACTGCCACATCAACATATAGCACCCCAGTATGTATATATAGGTTACTCGGCTCCCTTGGGACAAGGCTAGGGACCCACAATGGGAGTGTAGGCTGGCTCCACACTGTGCTGGGAGAGGGGAGGGGTGGGGGAGGGAGCCAGTCAGGGCATCATGAGATTCTCCTGCAATTTTATAGCCATGTTTTCTTGATTTGGCAATCGCCCATTTACTGCAAATCTTTAACTGTTTTCTGGATCTTTTTAAGAAAAAAACTAGCTCCATCAGTTTTTGCTAGTTGTTCAAAGATTCTGTGGGGGAAGGGCACCCTGGAGCATCTTGGTCAACTGGAAGCCCATGGCTCAACAATAATATTCTTAACAAAACAATTAATAAACAAGAAGCATTATTAGAAAAATGGTTACATATAGCATTTAACAACTAATTTTATTCAAGAGGTACATATTAAAGATGTATTTCAATCAGCTTTCCAATCCAACTTGTTACAATTTGATGTAATTATGAATTCCAAAAATCCATATTGAATCATGCTTCATCTGGGCATGACTGGGTTATGATTAGGGCGTTGAGCCCCGACCCTCGGTGGGTGTGGTCTCAAGTATAAAACGCAAGGCCAAGGCCAAAGACAGAGGGAGCAGATTTGAGAAGCAGTTTTGATGTTGAAGCTTGGATGTTGGAGAGAATGCCCCAGGAGTAGAAAAGTGAGCCATTTGCCTAATAGTCTACAGCTGACCTTGTGGAGGAAGCCTGGAGAGAAACACAGCCCTGGCAGAAGAGGAACCCAAAGGCCTGAGACCTGGCAGCTGTCTTGCTCCAACACATGGACTGTGGTGAGGGAAGAAACTTTTGCTTTGTGACCTGGTAACTATAAGCTTCTACCCCAAATAAATACCCTTTATAAATACCAACCAATTATTGGTATATTGTGAAGGCACTCCTTCGGCTGACTAATAAATATTAATATAAGCAAATTAAGTTTTTAGAAAGTAAAACTTAGAGGGGGGAAAGAATGCACCAGCCCCAACTGTTGTAAAGGTGGGCGCAAAGAAAAAGGAAAGACAGGAAAAGACATTATATTATCAGGCATTAAGAGTATATCATTCAGGGTCCAATCAAGAAAACAGAAACCATGTTAGGTATTTCAAACAGAGGAGATACAGCCACTGACAGGGGATTTCCCAGCAGAAGTTGGGGGCCAAAGAGGGAAGACCTCTCTGACAAATGCAAAAGGCACAGAGAAGATGCAGTCACTACCAAAGAAGTAGCCTTTACTAGAGACGCAGCCTCTACCAAAGACCACACTCAACACAGAACAAGGAAAAAAGAAAAATATCTGACTTATCTCTTCCACTTGCCCTCCAGTCTCATGCTAGGACCTTACAATGGCCAAATCCAAGCAGAAGGCTATGGGTGTCAGCCCCAGATATAGAAAATAGGTAAAAATTGAGAAGTTAATCTAAAAGCAAATTGGCACATGTTAATTTAGTGTCCCCAATAATTTCTTCTGATATTAGTAGATATTATAAAGATGTTAGGTTTCATCATTCATTCATATCACATGCCTATTCTGAAGAGGGTAGAAATAGTTCCATATTACTCATTTGAATATTGTTTTTTTAAAAACTCCATCCTGATATCTAAAACTTTGAGTACTGTATCTAAATGTTTCAAGTCCTACAGAATTACAAGCATCATCTATCCAAGTGATTGGATTTTAATCACTGGATGCAGATTTTAATCACCTAAGGAGATTTTTTTTTTAATACTAATGTCCAGGCCCTAACTTAGATGAATTAAATCATAATCTCCAAAAGTAAGGTGCAGGCATTGGTAATTTTTTAACACTCCCCAAAAACAGGTTTGAGAACTGGTCTATCTAAGATATTGCTGGAGTTCTAAAGATGGAAAACAAAAATAAGCTCGAAGACACTCTAATGTCACAGCCAGAAGAGGGCAGCAAGGAGCTATTCTGGAAAATCATATAGGAAAAAGTAAGGTACTACAAAGGGAGCTGTCCACAAAGAAAGACCCCACAAAGATTCAAGTGTTCTGGGAGGAATGCCATGCCTTCAGAAGTGGCAAGAAATGAATAGTAAGGAAACAAGTAGAGATAAGCCAGCAAGCAGATTAAATAGAAGGAACAAGAGTGAAACAGGAAATGTGAGAGGAGAACCTTCCACAAAAGGACCACTCAATGGATGAAGAGGCTAAGAGTAGAGTCACAAGCAAAAAGAAAGTAATTCTCCAAAATGAGAAGGCATAGGTTAGAATAGTTTCCAGAAGCCTCCATTTTCAACAATTAACAGTCCCAGCTGAGCTAAAAAAAATCCTGAAAAGTAATTTTGGATTTTACAAAATAACTCTAGCATAAATCAGATAGCTGGGGAAAAAAAATCTTGGATAGCCTAACAAAAAGAATTAATGTGAATGTCAGAGTAATCCACAATGAAAAATATATTCTCATTTTAAAACAAAAACTATGAAACTTATAACCTTTAGCAATATGCATACAATTTCATATCACTATTCTAGAGGATGCTTGGGGATGGGGTGGGGAGGGATGTTCTAAATCAGGCACTTACCAATAATTCTTTATAATCTACACATATTTTGGCAACAAAAAAGTGAATCCACACTGTTTTATTGTACAGACTAGTTCTTCTTTTCATTAGCCATTAGGAATCTCAAAGCCTTATTTTTTAAGCTTGAATGTTATAGCATGCATTTTTGGGTATTAATATTATCCTTAAATTTACCTTCTCTGGCCTTGTTTCCCAGTCATCCTCATTTACTTAGCTATTTACTTTATTCTATTGTATTTTGATGCATAAAATCCTTTTTGAAAGAGGCTGAGATTAAGGGAATCAATTAAAATACAACCCAGACTCACCTAATCTTTGCTATCAGATTAACTTAATACTTTTAAATTTTAGCTAATAATAAGCCTCTACCCTTTAGTTTATTTGGAAATAAACACAGCTACACCATCACCTTTTTCTAAGGGTCAGGGCATAGAGGAGGATCACAACCTTGGAAGAGAAATCAATTAGGTTTTCACTTGTAATTCATTTGTAATCACAGATGTTTAGTTGACCGCAGCTGCCAAATGAGCCAAAGGTCCTAATCAATTATCTGTGTGCAATTTTCTATTTTATAATTTTATAATTTTCTATATTAACTCAGTCTGTATTACCAGAAAACACTTCTAGGGGAGGCTAGATTCTATGTTGTGACTCTCTCTGTATAAAAGGTG
Source organism: Chaetophractus vellerosus (assembly GCA_004027955.1). Lineage (NCBI taxonomy): Eukaryota > Metazoa > Chordata > Mammalia > Cingulata > Chlamyphoridae > Chaetophractus > Chaetophractus vellerosus. The sequence continues at coordinate 493 of PVKH010047246.1, read as the reverse complement.
CACTGACAGTTTACCATTTTTGTAATTCCACAATAAAATTCCACATGCTGTATTATGTTTAATTTTGGGGGAGTAGGGCCAAGCTTAATTCATTCTTGTAACTCTCAACATTTAGCACATTTGGTGGTAGTATGTATGGTTCCAATGAGATCTTTTTTCCTTCTCATTTTTTTCATCCTGATATACATACCTTACATGCATTATAATGCATAAAACCATATATACACTTTAAAGGGTTATAAAATGAACATCTGTATAACTATTGCCAGATTGGGAAACAGAACTTTTCAATACCCCAGAAACCCCTGAAGTGCTCCTTCTGTGATCTTCCCTTCTCCCCTGAGACAATAACTATCCTGACTTTTAGTAATCATTTCCATGCTTTTCTTCATACTTTCAGTAGCTATGTTCCTATCCTTAAACAATATTGTAAAATTCTCTTGTCTTGCTTTCTTGCATCCAATATCATATTTGTGAGATTCATTCATACTGT
>PVKH010047245.1:0-10319 GCA_004027955.1 Chaetophractus vellerosus | reverse complement strand
GGAAGGCTAGAACGATCCCTGTGGCATTGGACTGGAACTAAAAGTTATTCCAGTACAAACTCATCATTCTTCATAGAGATGAGAAGAAAGATATAGAGATGTATGGATGTACAAACATACACGTGTGTGTATATGTGCATATATTTCCTAGATTTATCCCTGAGAGGACCTGGAAGAAATGACACCTCAGTAACAATGAATATATCTTGTGCCCAGATATTGGTTTCTAAATTCCTTCTCTGCTTAAAGGAATCAGAGCTCTTTGGAGAAATGGCTGATTCCAGGATGTAATGGTTTGGCAGTTTTATGTAATTATGAATTCCAAAAGTATAGATTGGATTATGCTTGTAAACTCATCTGTTCATCTGGGCATGATTGGTTTATGATTGGGGTGTTGACTGGGCGGCAGTGAGTAGGGCATTGAGCCCCACCCCTCAGTGGGTGTGGTCTCAAGTTTAAAAAAGCAAGACAGAGATTTGGAGAAGCAGATTTGAGAAGCAGTTCTGATGTTGGAGTGAGCGGATCGCCGGATAGTCTACAGCTGGCCTTGTGGAGAGACGCAACGCATAAGAGCCTCATGGTCTACTGCTGAACTTGTGGAGGAAACAGAAGCTAAGCCCGGAGAGAAACGCAGCCCCGGCAGGAGAGGAACCCAAAGGCCTGAGCCCTTGCAGACGTCGGCAGCCATCTTGCTCCAACACGTGGGCTTTGGTATGAGAAGAAACTTATGCTTTGTGGCCTGGTAACTGTAAGCGTCTACCCCAAATAAATACCCTTTATAAAGACCGACCAATCTTTGGTGTATTTCAAAAGGCACACCTGTGGCTGACCAAAACACAGGGCTAAAGCAATGCATGTACAAAATGAATTTAGAATATCTTTCTGTGGCAGAAAGTAAGGAAGTGTTCAAAGAATGATGGGGACATGTCAAAAGGGCAACAGGAGCCAGATCAAAAATTAAAAATGATAATAATAATGGATTAAATGCAAAAGCACTATCTTACAGTAGAATGCTAACTAGTAAATCTAGAAGGAATGATGGAAATTAGAAAATCACCATGTGGCAATATTCATAGTAACAATTGATTCCATTAAGAATCATCAGTGGAACCTAAAACTATTGGGTGAAAGCCTGATGAGAAACAGAATATATACATAATCTCAAAATCTCAAAGCATCTCTCACAAGACAGTTACCAATTGCAAAGGGTACAAGTGTAACTTTATCATTGAGAAACCTGGCAGATACAATCTTGATCAAGTGATCAAAGTTAACATCACCGGCAGTGGGATAAACTCAACGTGCACTGATGATCTAAGTCAAACTTAGTGCCAAAATGCATAATGGAATCTATCATAAGGAAATATCACAGAAACCCAAATTGAGGGGCATTCTACAAAATACCTAGCCTAATCCCTTTGAAAATGTCAAGATCATGAAAGATAAAGAATTATTATAGATTAAAGGAGGCTAAAGACAACAGCTAAGCCTCTACATTATTGGGACAATTGGCAAATTTTGAATAAGGTCTATAGATTAGATAATACCATTGTATCACTGTTAATTTCCTGATTTCAATAACTTTTCTGTGGTTATACGCAGGAATGTGCTCTTTACAAAATACTCACTGAAGTATATAGCGGTAATGGAGCATCTGCAATTTACTTCCAAATGGTTCAGAAAACACACACATACACAAAGAGAGAGAATGATAAAGTAAAGGTGGTAGAATATTAACTGGAATATACAGGTAAAAAGTACAAAGGGATTCTTTGTACTGTTCTTGTAACTTTTCTGAAAGTTTTAAATGATGGCAAAATAAGTTTTAAAAAAGGAAAAGGGGAAAAAAAATCCTCATCTGGCAAGCAAAGAAACTGCAAACCAGGTTGAGGTCTGCCTGTGGTTGCACAGATGGCAGGCAGGGAAGCAGGAGGGGAAAGCGTCTGAGCCTTTCTTGAGCTACCACGGTATCCTGCCTACACACGGACTCAAGTTCAGGGGCGGCGTGCAGAGACTTGCCCACACAAGTCCAGTGCATCATGACTAGCAGACAAAAGCCAAAACTGAGCAGCAGCATTTCCTCAACAGGCCAAAGGGCAAAATATCAGATATCACTTACATCACAAAACCTCAAGATGTAACTGTGAAATAATGACTCAATCTGAGGATATTTTAAAATTAATTTATAAAACCGAATTTACAAACAGCCTGGCAGCTCTTCACAAAGTTAAGCATCAGATTACCATTTGACCCAGCAATTCCACTCCTAGGTATATATCCAAGAGAAATGAAACCCTATGTCTACACAAAACCTTGTACAGGACTATTCAAAACGGCATCGTTCATAATAGCCAAAAAGTGGGAAAAAACCCAATGTCTATCAACTGATGAATGGATAAAACAAAAGTGGTATAGCCATACAATGCAATGTTACTTGACCGTAAGAAGGAATAAAGAATGATTCATGGGTGAACCTTGACAATTCTGTGCTAAGTGAAAGAAGCCAGACACAAAGGCCACATATCATAGGATTCCAGTTACATTAAATATCCGGGATGGGCAAATCTATAAAGATAGGAAGTGGATTAGTGGTTGCCCAGGGCTGAAGGAGATGGGGGGGTGGGGTGGGGGTAGTAACTAAAGGGTACAGGATTTGTTCTGGGGGTGATGAAATATTCTAAAATTGATTACGGTGATGGTTGTACAGTTCTGTGAATATATTTAAAAAACAGTGAAATGTACACTTTAAACGGATAATTTGTATGGTATATGAATTATATTTCAATAAAACTGTCAACAACAACAAAAAAGCTATGGACATTGGACAGCATTTGGAGTCTAAGCTCTGAACTTTGAGGTCCTTAATGGAATTGTGGCATGCAACTCTATTTCTGCTCAAGGAACTTCTCCAGAACAAGAAGGAATTGTGCTGGTACTAAGGATAATGGTGAGCTGCTGCCCTATTAGTTACTAAAGCGCTGGCCAGCTGGTGACTGAATCTGAAGACAAGGGAGTCCCCATTAATGAGTGGCTGACAACATGCATGCCTAGAGGGCGAGTTCAATGGCATCTATTCAGCCTTTTGAAGACAAGATCCTTGACAAGGCTAAAGAGGAAAGTGGACTTTGGTCCCATTGCAGTAAAACCCAAGAGGTGCTGATTGGTTAAGGGGGTACAATTTTTATTTTGTTCTCCCCATCAACCTTGTTCAATGCCCAATTTCCTGAAGCATTCAGATTTTAAAAACTGGTTATAGAAAAGCTTTGGTTTCATTTTGGCTTTATATATTTCTGCACCATTTGAATGTTGGCAAAACAATATATAATTTATCTTTTTGTTCTTCATGTTCAAAGCACTTTTGTACTAGACCATTAGGTAGATTTCTCAACCTGGGTCCCTTTGTATGATGAGAATAACAGAATATCCCAATTAACCTCAAATAACCCACTTGGAGGCTGGCTTCTTAGGCCTGTTGATCCTGTTTACCCTTTACAGATAAAACTACTTATGGAATTGCGGGAGATTTCTTATGGACCCTTATAGCTTCCTAAAATCCTTTCTGGAAAGAGGTGAAGAAACTGATAAAATAAACCATCAACAGGAATTGAAATGATAAATAGGGTGCAACTCCTCGTTCCACCCCATAAGAGCAGTCTCTTTGTTTGAAGGAGTCAAATCTTCAGTGGAGTCTCTTTTGCTCTTTCTTTCTGTGTTTCTTGCTTGGTTCAGACATTAGTCATTCCCAAAAGGAATTGCTGCCCAGATACAGTATCGCCAAGGATCCTGTCCACACAGTCTGAGAACAAGTGCTTTGAAATTAAAACCAACCTGGATCTGAATCTTAGCTTCACCACCCTATAAGATTTTAACATAGGCAAGTTATTTAAGCTTTGTAAGGCTTCTCATATGTACAAAGGAAAAAATAATATTTACTACCTCATTGGACTTTTTTATGGATCACGTAAAACAATCCAGAGAACTAACCCCTATCATAGGGCCTGGACATGAGAAATACCAATATGCATTAGTTGTTATTGTTATTTTAAGAGAAAGTTATCGTTAAAATCATTTGGTGCCCAATGATAAAGTGCAATCCCTCTGAGCCTCAGTATCCCCATTTTTAAAATAAGAATATTTTAGCATATAGCAAAATTAAGAATAAGAAAATACTCATGGCAGTAATTTGTATATGATGTGGCTCTATTTGCCTTAAGTAATAATTAGTTTTGCCATTTGGTGCTATTGTTTTAATACTCAAAGCAGCCATAACAGTTGTCATAAACACAGGCAAAATCTGCAAGTTCTCAATTTTCAGCCTTAGGATTAAAGATGATGAAGATGTATTGCTTTTTGCCCTGATGAGAAAAAGACAATAGAAAAGAGTCATAAGGGAATGAAATTGCATGAGCTACTATGAATTTGTAAAAGAGCCAATTCAGTTAATGTTTTCAACCTCACACACAGTTTGCTATAATGAGTAATAGAACCAAGTCAAACATATTTATGCATATGCAGGCAGAGTAAGAGAGCCAGATTTAGTTTTAAGAAGGATTCCAAATCCACTTAGTTTCTCTATAGGCAAAATGAAGAGAATATGACAAAATACTGGTAAGACAATCAAGAACCACATCATGAATCTGATCTCAATAGCTGAGCTCTTGGAAACAAGAACCAAAGCATTGCCACGGCACAGAGGTGACCTACTTTTGAGGATAGAGGAAGGAATTGTAACCAACACCAGAGGTTCTTGAACTTGACAGAGCATGAAAATCACCTGTGGGACTTGTTAAAACATAAGTTGCTGGGCCCCACCACCCCAGAGTTTCTGATTCAGGAGGGGCCCCAAAATTTGCATGTCTAACGAGCTCCCAGGTAATGCTACTGATCTAGGAACCTCACTTTGAACACCATTGATCTATACAATATTCAGTTTTCCTGGAATAATTCTCAACTCCACAAGGATAATTTGTAGGAGTACATAACAGTATTTGATTTCAAAAAGAAGTATCTCCGTACAAGTCGAGGAACTGGAAGTAAAGGGACTGAAATTATGGTCATGACCTGCAGTTATGGGTAAGACATCTGTTCTGTGAATCAGTGGAAACTAGGGACTCCTCTCATCCCTCTGGCTTGTGGGAGCCTCTAGTTCAAGGGTGAGCCCTTAGGTGGCTGCAGCATCAGTGGGCTCTCAATTCTTCCCCAAGAATGCAACTTCAGAGCAACGGGAAGTTGATTTGGCCTGATTCAGACACCCCAATCCTACTTTAGAAGGACGTGAGCAGTCTTTCATCACAGGGCTCCAAAGAGGAGCTTTTTGTTCTGTCTCTTTATTGTTCCTTGAGCAATTTCAAATACTACCCGATTCCCAGCTGTGCCTGAATTCCTGGCCCATGAAAGCACTATTGTTGTTGCAACTGGACAAAGTTATTAATAATAATGACCAGCATTTATCTAAGGTCTCCTATGTGCTGGCCACTTCCCATGCATTATCCTATATAATGCTTAGATCAGCCTGTAAGGTAGGAGCTACGAAAATCTCCCCCATTTTTCAATTGAGAAAACTGAGATTAAGGAACTGGCCATTAAACGAAAAGCTGATAAATAACAGAGCCAGTTTCAGACGAGAGCATCCATGCACCTAATTCTATACCAGGGGCTCTTAACCTTTTTTGTTCCAGGGGTCAAGTGAAAGCCATGGACCCCATACCAAGTCCACACTATGCTGTGTATTACTTACTAAATATATCACACCTGCACCAACACGTCCCCACAAGAATAATGTTTTTTTGAATTTCAATTCAGGCTCATGGACCCTTGGTTAAGAACCCCTGCTCTACACTATGTTAGACGACACTGGGCAGTGTGAAGAATGATCTGGGAGCTAGCTATACATCTATAAAAGTTGACAGGCCCCTGAGAACATCTGGAAATCAAACATATTTCTATATGTTTATCTTGCCACTCCTCTTGAAAATCACAATGATTTCTTGTGGTCTCTATACTGCAACAAACTATGAAATGACCTAGGGAGGTATAAACAAAAGTCCCTTTGTTCTGTCGGTCTCACAAATATTTTTTTATGTTATTAGATCAATAGGAATTCTCTTTGGCCAAAAAATATGTATTGATTTCTACCCCAGCTGTGTTGCCCTTTCCTTCTTTCATATGAAGCTTGGTCCTTCTCTTAGGGGCCATACCTCTCTAAGTTAAGCAAAAAAAAAAACACATTCAAAGAGAACACATAATTTCCAGGATTACACATCTACAAATGTGTTGTGGCAATGCCCTATTTAACATTCCCAGCAATGTGCAAAGACAGATGCTGTCTTCCGATTTCAAGCACGAGGGAGTGAGTCCAAGGATATTGAGTGTCATGTTTAAAACCACACAGCTAGAAAGGAGCCAAGGAGCTCTCTGATCCTAGGTCCATTGGCTCCAAAGGCTCCCTCTCTCTTTCCCCGTATTCCCCTTCCTCTTTCCACCATTTCTGTACTTTTAAAATATAGATGGCATAAAACTAAAACCTAAATAAGTAGCAGGGAATGAAGGATAAGGATGCAAAATAATTTTAAACGTATGAGATTTCCTGGTTTCTTTGAGGTCTTGGCGGGTACTTATCCCCCGAAGCCCCATCGTGTTGGGACCCCCACTGCCATTCAGCTGACGCCTCTGCTCTCCCTTCCATCCTTTCTCCTGGGTTTAGCCAGCGAGGAATACATGGCGTGCGTCAGCATGTATGACACAGTGAATGGCTGAGACCAGTCTCACTTTCAGTGATTTGTCTGTCTGAGATTTGAGTCTGACCTGGTTAATGCAATTTGGAAGCTGCAAGGCCTTTCCCCCCCTTGTTGAAACTGTGCAATGTTATACTGCCACCCTGTGGCCTTTTCATCGTGAGCTCAGAAACAAAGCCGGCTTGACCATGCCAACCATGTAAACCACAGGGGGTTTGGAGCAAGGCCTGAAAGAGAAATGGAGGTTTGGAAAAAGAATATGGATGAGATGCCCAATCTTGTCAGGGAAAACATAGGTCGTGGTTGTCACAAAATAATTTATAGGACTTAGAGTCAGACAAATCAGAGTTTAAACTTACCAAGCAAATAACTCCTTCCCTGAACCTCAGTTAGTTGTCTGTAACATGAGAATAGCAATAACTTCTCAGGACTATTATAAGAATTACACAAGACGAGGCATGCAAAGTGGTTAGCCTTCAGCCGGCCACATAATAAGCTTTAGCTTTTGCTATGGATCTGAGACCAGAATCTTGCTCCCTTCTCCAAAGCCACAAGGCAGCCTCCCTTCCTTGTCACTTCCCAGGATCATCCCTCTTCACTCTGCTCCTCTCTTCAGAGCTTAAACATTTCATCTTTCCCTTCCCCTGAGGTATGGGCTTTGGGAGAGTCGAATACAGCACATTTCAAATCTCATCAACACCTAGTAATTTTGTGCCCTTTCAAAAAGTCATTTAAGCTTCCTGAGCCTTAGCTTTTTCATCTGTAAAACAGGGCTAATAATATCCACGCCTCCTGATTATAGAAAGAATTGGAAATAACATATACAAAACATTTGGCACAGCATCTTGCACATAGCCATTGTTTTATATGGTGATTATTATTGTTGTCATCGTCATACTTGTCCATTCCAATTCTCCAGCCCTTCCCTTTTCCTTCAAGAAGAAAACCCTTTAAGCTCACATTAGCCATCAAAGATCCATTGAGTAATTGGAAGACAAAGAATCAGGCCTTGTGGTATCTAATTTCACAATTCAAATAAAACATTACTTTCCGATGATTTCATAATATATTTATCTTCTCAATGCTAAACTGCCCTATTTCACATTTTAATATTTCTGATATTGAAGTATATTTTACATTCAATGTATACTTGTAAGTTTTTGTTTCTTTTCTCCAATTGCCAACCCCCTCCAAAAATGATACTAAATCAGGGTATAACTTATCACTGATGACAATTTAGGACTAAGGAATATCCAAAAGCCTAGATTTACGGTGGCATCATGAATGTTTCTAGCCATAGTTACATGAATTCATAAAACCACAATGTTCCCAACTTCCAGCCTCATTGTTGCAAGGCCTAAATATAATAAAGAGAAAAATCATTCATTTTTCAAGAAGGATATCTCATGAGACTCCTTTAAATGAGAGATTTTTTAGGGCATTCAAAATATCATTTAACAAAAACTTACATTCATTTCAACTTCATCTCAGCTATATGTATATATTTACACATGTATACACCTTTTACATCATGCTATGGAATATATATGAAATATATAAGGCCTGGTGGGGCCCATGTGATTTGCTCAAGGTCATTTATATATTTGAAATATATATTTGAAATACATTTAATATATTTTATTAAATGTAACAAAGTTGCATTATATAAGTACATGTATACATTTTCCATTATACATAATTTTGAAACATTGATAATGTCAATAGTTAATATTAGGCACTGCCTATGTATTACAAACATTCATTAACTCATTTAACCCTCGCAGCAAATCTATGAAGTAAATACTCTTATTAGTTCACCTTTACAGACAAAGAAAAGGCACAGACTTAAATATTTTGTGCAAGGTAACACAACTAGTGAAGAGCTGAGCCTGGACTTCAACCCAGGCAGCTTGGCCCCAGGTAGCATCTACAGAGCCCTTCTATCATCCTTGTCATCCGGGTCAGACTGCAGATAAAACAAGCTCCGTGAATGTTTTTTGACTGATGACTGACAAACGGGAAATTGTCACTTTGATGCATCTTCCCCAGCTCCTCTCTCTACCCCCATCCCCACATGCAAATAATTTTCATGTCCACTTCTAAGGCAAGGGTCATTCTTCTGCTGGAAAAATTGAAAATCCAAAATCCCCACCATTTTTTTTTCATGGGTGGAGGATCAAGGAGCCCTAAGGACCAGATAGATGGCTCCTGTGTGTTTCTAATGTAATAAGAGGTCACTTAGAGCAATCACTGTGGGGAGACAGTGAGTTTAGCCACCCCAGGGTCCCACCTAGCTATATGACAAATCCCTTTCCTTGAAACACAGAATGAGATTGGAACTCATTTATTTCCCATTTCTCCATATCCCAGAAACAGATTACAAGCCTTGAGCCCTCTACACACAAGTGGGAGAGATTCCACTCTCTTTCCAGAATATGCAAATACCTAATCACTCCTGGGATACCTGAGCTGGCAGCACTGATGCTGAACACTGAAATTGCTCAACCTTAGGCTGAGTGGGGAGCTGCACTTTGAAAGTCACTAAACTACAGCTGGGAACATTGCCTTGATTGCTAATGAATGGGGACTTGTTGTATAATTGAAAACAAGCTTCACATGCTTCATCAATTATTGTCAAAAGAAAGAGAAAAAAAAAGAAGGAAAAGTCCTGATGCCAACTTTTTAAAAGTCCCTCTGGTCAGTTTGCCTGCATAAACCTGGTTCGTCATCCCTAGCCTCTCCAAATCTTGGCAGCACCTTCTCCGGTCTGCCCCTTGGCATGGAAGATAAGATGATCTTTGTAGTTGCTGCTTTGGAAAGGTAACTTCAGTGCAGTGGAATAACTAATTAGCGAGGAGGAATAACTAACCATTTCATTCTGGCCTAAACAGGCTATTTCAGCCACAGGAAACAGCTGGTGGGTCAGCCAACCAACACCTTTTCCTTATTCTTCCAAAGAAAAACAAATGGAACTTGGACACCTCAGGGCCCTAGAAAATGTGCTGGCAGCTGAGCTGAGCTACAGCCTGTAAGTAACGCTGATATCTAAAGATGTTATGGCTTACTCTTTCTTCTCTCCTCTTGCTGCCCCTCTCCTGGCCAATTGCCCAGGACACCTGGGAGGGAGCTGCACCTCCTCAAACACAGGTGGAAGTCATCAGGCAGATGGTCTTTAGTTGCTGTCTCTACCCGAACTAAATGAAAACTCTGACACCAAAGCATAGAATTTGTGCACAAGCCCCCTTCTCCAGACAAGCCATTAAAAGGCAATTACAGCGAGGGATCACAGCCGAATTGCGATGTCCAGGTGCTGCCTCTGCTATCACTTTGCAGCAAAGCAAAAACTGAAGAGGGCTTGGATTAAAGTGGAGAAAGATTTTCCCAAGAGATGCCATGGCCAGGTCCCTTCAATTTGTGGTCTGTGAGATGAGATCCCACTCATGAATTTCCATAGCCAAGGTCAATCTCAGTAGAAATAAAGTTTATAAAAGAGCTGCTCTTAAAAAAACAATATGCTCTCTGTTCTGAGCTCTTGAAAGACAGAAAAACCAAAAAGATATTAATCCCAAGTGAGTGAAAACTCTG
>PVKH010047244.1:0-10323 GCA_004027955.1 Chaetophractus vellerosus | reverse complement strand
GCAGAACTTTTGAGAATTCAGACTTTTCAGGAATGAAAGTTTGGACACTGCAAGACATAGGAGAAGATGTGGCCTCTCTTCCTAGGTGGTCTACTTATTCCATGGTGTCTCCAGTGGAGACACAGTGGTGCTCACGCTCCAAGTTTCATGGGCACTTGTAATGGTTTGACAGTTTTACTTAATTATGAATTCCAAAAATATAAATTGAATCATGCTTGTAAACTGATCTGTTCATCTGGGCATGATTGGTTTATGATTAGGGTGTTAACTGGGCCACAGCAGGAGGGCATTGAGCCCCGCCCCTTGGTGGGTGTGGTCTCAACTAAAAGGCAAGGCAGCAGATTGGAGAAGCAGAGAATTGAGAAGCAGTTCTGATGTTGGAGAGGAGCCCTCCAGGAGAAGACAAGCGAGCCATTTGCCTGATAGTCTACAGCTGGCCTTGTGGAGAGACGCAAAAGCGTAGAGAGCCTCATGGTCTACAGCTGAACTTGTGGAGGAAACAGAAGCTAAGCCCGGAGAGAAATGCAGCCCCAGGAACAGAGGAACCCGGAAGCCTGAACACTGGAGACGTCGGAAGCTGTCTTGCTCCAACACGTGGACTTTGGTGAGGGAAGGACTTTATGCTTTGTGGCCTGGTAACTGTAAGCTTCTACCCCAAATAAATACCCTTTATTAGAGACCAACCAATTATTGGTATATTTCAAAAGACACCCCTGTGACTGACTAATACAGCACTCTAATAGATGTCCTCCTGCTCACCATGCCTGGCCTGCTGGCTGCATACCAGCTCTGACCTGTCACACTCCAGTGATCTTCTCTGCCAGCTAGTGGCTGCAGCATCACCCTCTCCAAGGAGGACTCTTAGCCTTGGAGGTTGGGCCTCTTCCAAGTTATTCCTCTCTTGGGCATTCTCCCTCACTCTTAGAGGTAGTAGTGCTGCTTATATTTGCCATTCTTTAGATCTTTCTTTTACCCCTCTTAATAGTCAATCACCTTTTACTACTCAATAATCTATATATTAAATTTCCTCTGAAAATTATTGTGTAGTTTCTGTCTCTTAATTGATACAACCTTAAACTTATTGACTTTTTCCTCATTATTTCTTAAACCTATCAAATCCATACTATCACACCAACAAGATAAATATGCTCTCATGCCCCTTTCATTTCCTCCCAAACCATCCATCATGCTAATATTGTCTAGGATTTTAGTTCTGAGTTGTTATAGACATATCTTCCCTTTTCTTTGGTCCTAGTTGCTTTTTGCTTTTTCTTTTCTTTCTTTTCTTTTTTTCTTTTTTTAAGGACTACAACAAAGTTTATGTAAATATTTGATACCCTTATTTCTGTTATCTCTTAACTCATGCTCTGGACTCTTTTTCCTTCTCACTTGAGTACTTCCTCAAAAATATAGGCCTTTATGTGGCAAATTTTCTAAAAACTTTTCTGCCTGAAGCCTGATATCATTTTTATTAACCCTTCATATTTAAATGTAAAAAAATTAGCTAAAAGTAAAAGTCTATGCTCAAAGTTTGTTTATTTTTTTTCAGTACTTAAATATTATTCCTTTGTCTTCTTTCTGGCCCTGGGCTATTAAAAAGTCTGATATCAATATGATTCTGGCTCCTTTGCAGATCACATAGTTTCCTCTTTCTGGAAGTTTTCAGAACTTTCTCTTCTTCTGTGGTACTCTTAAGTTTCCCTGTAATGAGTCTGGGTATGGGCTTTTCCTTATCTCTTCTCTTTGGCACTTTATGAATCCTTTCAATCTTTCATCTTTCTTTAATTCTGAGAAATTAAACTTTATTATATTCTGAACATATTTTTTCTTCTTCCTTTTCTAAAAAAAATCCCACCTTTCAGGATCCCTATTAGTTAGATGCTGGCACTTCTACTTCTATCCTCCATCCCTTTTTGCTATATTTTCTTCTTTATCCTCTCCTGTGGACTTTTCAGTCTGTTTTGCTGTGAGCTCCTAGAGGAGGCCTCAGCAAACTACAGCCTATGGGCCAAATCCAGTCCACCACTGTTTTTCTAAATAAAGTCATTTTGGAATATCCATACACATTCCCTTATGTACTGCCATAGCTGCTTTTTGTTACAAAGACAGAGCTGAGTAGTTGTGTCAGAGGCCATGTGGCCCACAAAGCTTAAAGTAGTTACCCTCTGGCCTTTTACAGAAAAAACACCTGACAAATCCCTGTTCTAGAGAGTAGGAATCATCTCATTCTTTTTGTTCTGCAGACCTAGAATGTACCTTGCCTGGGTTTATTGAATGAATAAATAAATAAGTTTCAAATGGCACACAGTATTTCAAAAGGTGGAACTGAGACAGAAACAGAGAATTCTAGCTAAAGGGGACAGAAACTTTTCTTGGAAGGAAAAGTAGAAAATCAAGGGTAGATCCTAGTAGGGAAAAATCTTTGGCATGGGTTAAAAATAAAGCCAAAAATACTTATTCAAGAAATATCCTGGGAAGTCTTGAGTCCAGAAGGAGGAATTGGTACTTAATTCTCTCGGCAATTGCCAGATATGTCATATGATCAGAGATATGCTTAAGGAGGATTCATCTGGCAGCACAGTCACGGACAGATGAGACAGAGAAGAGAAAGGGGGTATGGAGATCAGTTCAGAGGCTACTATAATCTTGAAATAATAAGCTGCCTCAGTATGGAGAAGGTAAGCTTGGAGACAATGAGGCATTCTGATGGAGAAAGAAGCTTCAGAGTCAAAAAGACTGTCTACATCCCAGCCCCACAAATTACTAACTGTGTGATATTAGGTAACTTACTCAACCTTTCTCATTTTCTTCATCTGTACACACAGTAACTCAGTGAGGAGCCAGTCAGGGAAATAACATTCAAGCCAGGTAGCTCAGTAGAGAGAATTTGATGTGGGGAAAAGCTGAAAGACCAAACAGGGGAGGATGAGGCTACCAGAGAAGGAAACCACTGCCATCCCTAAGGCAGGGACCAAGGGAGGAACATAGTGTAGACAGAGTCCAGGAAACAGAACCACTCCCTGGGATCCGTGGGAGCTGAAGCTATGGAGGAGGAGTGTCAATGGGTCAGAGCCATTGCCCAGAACAGAGGGAGACAAGAAACACTCTGACATCCCCTTTCTTCCAGCTTTTCCAATCTCCTCTCAGTGCCTCTCATTGGCTAAACCTAGTCAGAAGCTAGTTTCCCAGCAAAGAAACTTGGGAATTGTAGTTGGCAAGAATCAGCCCCTATAATTCAGGGCAGAATAGAGGGAAGGCTAGGACTAGATTTGAGTCAAACACACACACGGCCAGTACACATGGATATATATAACTTGGTGGCTAGAGGTATGGTGAGGCAATGTGCTGGACCACCACATAGTGCACAATCAGTAAATGCTAAACGCTATTTCTTTTCTCATTCCTTTCATCTCTATCCTCACCTTTTACCATTCTTCCCTTAATTTCAGACATATTGAAGCGTTTCTAATATCTAATGTTCACTGTGAGCTCTATCACTTTGGGTCTTGTACAATTTAGTTCCCTCTGCCCATGCAACATCACAGCCTCCCCTCATAACACACACTTTCCCCAACTTTCTCTTTTCCTTTAACATCCGTCTTCGGTGCTTCGGTGTGACGCGCTCCTGTCTATGCTTGATAGCATCCTAGGCATGCCTTTACCAGAGAACTAAACACATGCTAGGGCGATGGATTCTGTGTTCATTATTAATTTTCCATTGCTGTGTAACAAATTACCACAAACTTAGCAGCATAAAACAGTCCCTGTTTGTTTTATTTTTAAAGATTTATTATTATTTTTTTATTTATTACATTCTCTCCTCCCCCCCTCAGCTTGCTGTGTGTCCATCCTTGTGTTCCTCTCTGTCTGCTTTGTCTCCCCTGGTTGAGGCGACACGCTGAGACTGGTCACCATGCAGGCGGCTTTGTCCTGCTTGTGGGCGGCTTCTGCTTCCATTCACGGCTGGCTGGCTGCGCTCCGTTCGCAGGCGACCTGCCCTGCCCGTGGCGGCTCTTGCCCTGTCCGTGGCAGCTTCTTGCCCTGCCCACGGCGGCTCTGCCCACCCATGGCAGCTTGCCCTTCTCAAGGCGGTCTGCCCGCTAGGAGAGGTCCCCGGGAATCGAACCCGGGGCCTCCCATGTGGTATACCGGTGCCCTTATCCACTGGGCTATACAGCCGGCACCACAGTCCCTGTTTTTATCTTATTGTTTCTGTGGGTCAGAAATTTAGCTGGATCCTCTGCTCAGGATCTTACCTGGCTAGAATCAAGGTGTTGGCCGGCCGTGTCCTCATCTGAAAGCTTGACTAGGAAAAGTTCCACTTCCAAGCTCCCTTGGCAGAATTTCTTACAGCTGTATGACAGAGGTCCCTGTTTTTTTCCTTAGCTGTTGGCCAGAGACCACTTTCAGCTACTAGAGGCTGCTCTCAGGTCCTTGCTACATGGCCCTCTCCACAACATGGCAATTTGCTTCTTCAAGATCAGCGAGAGAACATCTGCTGCAGCTTTGAATCCTTCTGACTTCTTCCCTCTTGACCTGTAGACACTCTTTTGAAAAGGGGCTCACTTGATTAGGTCAGGCCCATCCACACTCAAGGGGAGGAGATTGCACAAGGCATGCACACCAGGACTGGGAATCTTGGGGACCATCTTAGAATTCTGTCTCCCACACTCCTCCCCACCCTGACTGTGAATTCTCTGAGGACAAGGACTGTCTCTTATTTGTCTTCACCTAGAATTGAACAGAGTTACTACCTAACACTTAGTAGCTATTCATGGAAAAAATGAAGAAATAAAACAAAAAAGGGAAGGGGATAGATTTGTAAAGAAGGGAGGTATTTAAGGGGAAAGTTAAATACAACTTCATAAATAATGGACATTTGAACCTGAATCCTGGGTCTACAGTGGTACCATTAATAACAGTTGGGAACCAAATAAGAGGGATTGGGTTAGGTGTGTTGTGGAAAAGTGAGAATACTATCAGTTCTACATTATATATGTTGAATCTTTTTTTGTTTTGTTTTGTTTTGTTTTGTTTTTGTTTTTGTTTTTGTTTTTTGAGGCTGTTTTGCCTGTGGGGTAATCATGTGGAAATTTCTTGCAAACAAATGACAGTTATAGTCTGGAGCTTAGAAGAGAGATGTTGGGGTGAATCACAGTACTGAATATTGAGTTCTCAAAGTTGTGCCCTAGGTTTTAGGGTGTTCTTACCCCCAGTCTTGTTCCCATTACAGCTCCCTAACTTGACTTCCGTTCTGGCTAGGCCTGCTATTCTGCCCCCTTCCCACTTCCCAAGCACTTAACCTTCCTCATCCTGCTCCTGTTTAACCCTTCCAGATATAACCATCAGAATGAAAATCCCATAGCCTTCTTTGGGTCTGCTGGTGTGAATTTAACTGTAATAGATGGTAGGTTGAATTATGGACCACAGTTTAGGCATGTTCTGAATCATCCCAGAGGGTGTGAAACTATTGTTGTTGTTTTTTTAAGATTTATTTTTTTTATTTATCGCCCTCCCACCCCCCAGTAGTTTTGCACTTGCTGTCTGTTCTCTGTGTCCATTTGCTGTCTGCTCTCTGTGTCTGCTCATCTTCTCTTTAGGAGGCACTGGGAACTGAACCTGGGACCTCCCATGTGGGAGAGAGGCGCTCAATCGCTTGAGCCACTTCTGCTCCCTACTTTGTTGTGTCTTTCATTGTCTTTCCTCTTTGTGTCTCCTTGTTGTATCATCTTGTTACGTCAGCTCGCTGTGCCTGCCCATCACACCAGCTCACTGTCTTACTCCTCTTCTTCAAGAGGCACCAGGAACTGAACCCAGGACCTCCCATGTGGTAGGAGGGAGCTCAATTGCTTGAACCACATCCACTTCCCCTGTTGTAAAAAAGACCTTCTGAGGATGTTATTTTTAGTTAAAGTGTGGCAAACTGAACCAGGGTGGGTCTTAAACTGGATTACTGGAGTCCTTATAAGGAGAGGGCCACTGGGAGAAGCAGAAAGTCAGCAGGAACCAAGAAGAGAGAGGAGAGGGCATCCCCATATAAGGGGAAAACCAACAAACCCCAAGGATTGCCTGTAGCCAGTACCAAAACACTACAGCCTTTGGGGAGAAAGCAAGCCTTGCTGATACCTAGATTCTCTTAGCCTCAAAACCACAAGCCAATAAATTCCGGTTGTTCAAGCCTACCCATTGTGTGGTATTTGTGATCGCTGCCCAGGCAAACTAAGGAAGTTGAGCTATTTGGATATTTCTACAAGTCTAATGCTGTGTATAGTGATAGAACATGACCTAAGACCATGAAGAGCTAAGCTGAAACCCTACCTCTGTTATTTATTTGCTGTATGTTCATCATTGAGATGGATGATCTCTCTGAGTATATCCCTTCCTTATTTTGAACTAGATATAATATACACATTTTCAAGGGGATTAAATAAAATGAAAAGTCTGGTGAATTGTAGAAACTTAATTAAATTCCTACATTTTTTTTAAAGAGAAAACTATGATTGTTGCGCTCATATTCTTTTGCTCCAGATTTCTTGGGATTTTCCAAATTGCTATTTTAAATTGAAAACCATTTAACAATACTAATACGTGACTAAAAAAACATTCCCAATTTCCATTGGTATTTGGTGGCAGTAAGAAGTAGTGTGAAGCAATGACTAAAAAGTCATTTCAGATTATGAAACCTTGTAATTGTTGGGAAAAGTCATGCTAGGTCACTAGGAACCATGGTTTTCTGCAAAGTGTTCATGACAAATGACGATGGTTGTTTTAATGATCATAATTGTGCACCTGATTCTTACCAGAAAAGGCAGCAGTTACTCACAGTCACCTATCTGCTCCCCCAGGTAAGGAAGTATAACCAGGAATCTCTGTATCTGCACATAATCTATGCCTGGCTCTCTGTACACTTTCTGCTACAGCCTCAGGGATTATGGCTGCAGCCTTACTGTCTTCCATTCATTTGCATATTGCAGCCACATTAATCCTAAAACATAACATAATCAAATCACTCTCCTGCCTGTATTTAGAATGAAAGAAGCTCCCTAGGTTGGGCCTTCACCACAGGTTTCCTTGTGGGGTTTTCCTGTCTTATTTCTTATCACTGCCCTTCATAGTCTTGAGTTCCTACTCTTCCTCCTGGCTTGTGTCCCTCTTGGGGAGACTGACTCTTCCTCCACTTCCCTTTTCCTGGTTTAAACTAATCTTTTCTCTTCCCTCCTCAGTGCCCATCTACACCATCCTCCCCTGGGCTGGTTGTCTCCTCCTCATAAGTGTATGCTCAGCTGTTAATGTGGTTAAGATTTATTTATACTTTGACAAAAAAATTAACATCTTTTAAAATATATATGGGGTAATTTTGGAGGAAGGTAATTTCAATTCCTGGCTTAAAACAGCCAGATCTTGCTGGCAGCAGAATTTAGGAGCACTTCAGGCTGGCCAAGCAAACATCTGCCATTGTGATGCCAGGCATATTCTGTCTTAGTGTGATGTTACTGCCCCCTTGTACTGTTCAGGTGTTTTGAGAATACAGCCTGTGAACTTCTGTGAGTCCCAGGGGTTTCACTGGTTTGTTTTGAAAAGTTAAATAAAATCATAGCTGAAGGGGAGCAGATGTGGCTCAGCAGTTAACACCTGCTTTTCCCACATGAGAGGTCCTGGATTCAATCCACAGCCCAGGTACCTAAAAAAATATATATATATCATGGCTGAAAACTGCCAGGTAACATCCTAGGAGTCCCTACGTGGATTAGCAGCTAAAAAGTGCCATCATTGTATTGAAAAAGGAGATTAGTTTTTCAGTTCTATTGAAAAAAGATCACTGATGTCAGAGACAAGCTTCTTCACCTTAGCAGAAACATAACAAATGTATGTGACTAAGCTGCCAAGATTAAGAAAGTGCTAGAATTTCACTGTGTATGCAAAAAATGTAATTTAAGAATTCCTGTAATGAAGATGGAGAAAAATATAGTTAATGAATGATTGTAAGCTAAATGTCTGCAGCTCTACTGTATCATTACTTTTCTTTTGTTTTTGTTGCAAATGAAAAAATTTAGATACAGCTTAAACACTTTAAAGAATAGCCTGTTTGTTTATTAACCATTTATGTAATATGACCTGGAGAAAAGGGAGAAAAGCAACTTTCTTTTTTAACTTACTGGAATTACTTTCCTACTTTTCCCATATTTATTATGATTATGATTGTTTCTTTTAATTTTGATTTGATTAAATGTGATTCATTTTGCTTTAAGTGTTTTTAAATAATCTGCTACCTTTCAGGAAATTAATCAATAAAAGTGTACATGGTAATTATTTATTTACTTGCTTGTTTCTGCCACAGCCCTAGAATCTCATGAAGACAGAAGCTCTGCGTTTGCCATTGATGTAACTCCATCACCTGGCACATTGCCTTAAGAACAGACTTTTAGGTGCAATGTACTACTCTCTGAACCAAAGCTACATCATCTTCAACAAACTTTTCATCTCCGAAAGTAAAAAAACAAAATGATCCAATTTCTACTGTCAACATCATTTATTGCATTGACTAGAGTTTGAATACTGTTCTATGGGGTAATACAAAAATAACAAAGCAAAGGGAAAAGGTTTAGATAGGAATGGTAAAGAAAAAAAAAGAAACTTTCAGAGTATATAGAAAAGTACTCTGTTTATATGTGGTTTGCAATGAATTGTACTAATTACCTAACCAAAAGGTTAGAATATTTTTTTACTGATTAGAACAGCTATCAGCCTTGGATAGAAACCTTTAAGTCTACAAACACCACCTGTCGGGTGACTCCTGTCCCACCCTCCAAAGCGTTCATCAGGGCCAGATTTCATCAGGACCTCCTAAAATAGTTTAGCTCTTAAGGTAAATCAAATCAAGATCACGATGGAGGTAAGGGGAGTAGGGGGAAGAGTTGTATTTTGGGAGACAATCCGTAAGAAATTAAGTCAATTAAGAAATTGTTTAATTTGGAAAAGCAAATATCTATTGAATAGGTTTTAAATCAATTACTATCGATGTGGACAACAAAGGAGTCATGAGGGGTATAAGGGATAAAAGAAATGAAAAGAAAACAACACAGAGTGCACGGAGGGATTTATTTTGATACATTATATTCATTTACATTTACATTACATTACATTTAAGTAAAGTAATTTTCTTCATCCAAATAATTTCACTCATTTAAAGCCATTAAGATACTGAACAAAACCCCTCTGGCCATTTGATGTAATCTTTCTGCATCTCTTTCAGGGAGGAAGGAAGGTGAGATGAGGCAATGGAGACAGTTATTGCGCTCCTTGGTATGTTCACAATAGGAATCAGGTGGCAACTTTAAGCAGTAAGTTTTTCCCTTCCTTCTGGGGGGTGTCTTTGCCAAAGCCCCTGCACCCATCACACTTTTGGGGGTTGGGCTGTGGAGAGCAAGGACCGGAAGATTGAACTCAGGAACCTTGACTTCCCAGGCCACTTTGTAGTTCGTGACGTTGGGCACAGTACTTATTTTTCTGCGCTTCAATTTCATCGTTTGTGAAATGGGGAGAAAAAAGAATATATCTGCTTTACAAGGTGGTTTTGCAGATGAGATGAGCCTGTTTGTGAGAAAGCCCTTTTATAAACTGTGAAACGCTTCCCAGATGTTATCTCCTTTAAAGGGCAAAGAACTGTTTCAATTGTACAGGAGATTGCAAAAAGGCTCCTTGACACTTTCAGTCAGAACTTGACCCTGAGCTTAATCCTGCTGTAGAGCGAAAGGGTTCTTGTGCTCCACACCGGCCCCCAGGGCAGGGTCACCCACGCGGCCCGTGCGGTCACTGCCGTATTCCTTCCTGGGCTCCTGCTCCCACTCGATCCTCCCACCAGTCTCCCGGCGAAGACCGCGACGTTCCTCGCCATGCGGGTGGCGCCAGCTAGGGAGCGTGGGTCTCGGCGGAGCAGGCTCCCTCGGGTCTGGGAGCCGGCGGGAAGGGGCTGGGGCTTGAGGGGGCGGGGCCTCCCAAGGAGGGCGTGGCCTCGGCCTCCCGGGCGTTCTGGGGCGGCCGAGCTAGCGCGCGCGGCCCCTGCGCACTCGGCCACCCGCTGCCGGCGTCGCGGGCCGAACTGCGTTGTCGCCTCCGCAGCCCGGGAGCCAAGCCCCACGCGAGCGACCGCTGCGCCTCGGGAGGACGAACTCCTCCGCGGTGTCCGCGCGCGTGTCCCTTCCCCCGTGCCTGTCCGCTGCAGGTCAGAGGAGGGCAGAGGCGACAGGAGCTGGAGAAGGTAAGCGGAGCCCCGCGCCCCCCGGGCTGGGGTTCGCGCTGGCCCCAAACGCCGACTTCTGGGAA
>PVKH010047243.1:0-10314 GCA_004027955.1 Chaetophractus vellerosus | reverse complement strand
AACAAAGGAACCCGGAAGCCTGAACCCTGGAGACGTCGGCAGCCATCTTGCTCCAGGACATGGACTTTGGTATGGGAAGAAATTTATGCTTTGTGGCCTGGTAACTGTAAGCTTCTACCCCAAATAAATACCCTTTATAAAGACCGACCAATCTTTGGTATATTTCAAAAGGCACTCCTGTGGCTGACCAAAACACTAAGCATGGACTACAGCTTACGTTATAGTTTACACTTTGTCCCACACAATTTTGTAAGTTATGAAAAAATATACAATGGCTTGTATCCATCACTGCAATGTCATGCAGGACAAATCCAATATCCCCAAAATGCCCCCATATTACACCTATTCTTCCCTCGCCCATCCCTCAGAACCTCTGGTGGCCACTTTTCTTTTATATCAATGATAAGAGTTCTTCCATTGCTAGAATAATAATGTATATAATAGAATAATAATAAGTCTACTTTAGTCCATTGTTCATTCCCCAATGAATCTTGAGGATTTGGGGATGGTGATGCCCACTTTGCTTCTAATTGAGAGGGGACTTATATCCCGTGGGGGCAGAAGAATGGAGCTATCTTGCTTGCAGTTGCAGACACTCTCTATTCCTTGGGATGGATGTTAGCCATCATCGTCTCCTTGTTAGTTGTCCTGGGTGAGTCCAGTGAACTGGAGAGTGGGTATTGCAACTCTGCTGTTTATTTTCTTTCTTTTTCTTTCGTTCCCTACCTCTCTCTTTTACTTCCTTCCCTCCCTTCCTTGTTTTCCCCTCTTCTCTAACTCTCTTTCCTCATGTCTTATCCATCCCTCTGCTTTTTGAGCAGGATTAGTGTTCTTAAGGTTTCATCTCAAAACAACAATTTGTTATGTGCTCCTAACTGTCCTGCTGTTGTTAAAAGTTCATAGTAATCCCAAATACTAGAATATCCTAGTCCATCTATGGAGATTTTCTTGGTTCACTGTTACTGATCTTAGGAGGGATTAATTTATGACACAAATTGAATATAAGTGGATAAATGAGGAACATGATTAGGATATGACTTTCCAAATCCTCAACTAAGACTGATTGGAGACAGTTGATTATTTTAGAAACTATCCTTTAAGGAATTAACAGGACCAAGTCTGCACAAAAGCAACTGAAAGATGTGAATAAAAAGCAGCAGCGGAAGAAACTTTTTTAGACCCTTCTCAATCAATTGTCCAGGTCCATCTAATAGTTTTGCTTAGTTGTTTGAGTGTACTAAGGACATTTTAGAATTTACAAAGTGAGATTTTAAAAGTCTGACATAATTAAGGAGTCATTTCTTGTAATTTTTCTGTAAAAAAAGTTAGATTCTTAATCAAAGATTTTCTTTCCTTTTCATGGATTAATCACTTGTGAGCTGTAATTTATCATGTTAAAGATTTCACGTAAGCTTATACAGATATTGAATTTCATAGATAATGCCTCATGTAATTGATATATTCATATCAATTTAAATTCATTGCAATTTAAAACTGGGCATTTTGATCTCACATTTCTATAGCTACACTTGGATGTTTTAGTATTAAATATAGGTAAATGTCCAAAAATATTTCTGTGAAAATATAATAACCTACCTCAAATTTAGAAAGCAGGATGCTGATAAAATTTTGGGAAAATTAAGATACAAAATTAAGTTTGAAATGAAATGCTTAGGTCTAACCAGTCCTTGATAAGTTTTTAAAGCATCATTATCCATTTATCACTATCAGCTCTTTGCAATTTTTTAATCAACATCATCTCCCTTTGTTTCTTTACTCCTTTTAGAAACATTGATAAAATGTTTCTTCAGTTGGTTCCATGAAAATGCATTGGCCTTGTTCTTGACCTCACAGTATACTATGGTAGAGTGACATGTAAACCACAGTATACTATGGTAGAGTGGCATGTAAACCAATAGTATAGAAAATATAAAAGCTTTACTGAAAATGAAAGCAAAAAAGCTATAGCAATTTCATAATATATAAGTAGAACCGTTGTTAGGGAAGTCTTACAGGGACATTAAATTTTTAGAAAATTTTTTATGTAAGTTGGGAATATTTATGGGAAAGAGAAGGTCAATGATAAAAGTAGCAAAACTATTAAGAAAAAGTATTATCTCTACTAACATTAAAAAGCAAGGTAAATGCATTGGTCTTTACAAGTCTGTATGTGTATTTCAAATATTTGATAAATACACTATTATGGACACACTTTTAAAATAAACTGTGCATAAAATAAACACAAGCATATGAAGGGAAAAAAATCTATATTTGCATTTGAATTTGCATCTTAAATCTACTTTATTTTACAATTTTATTAACATGTTACATTAAACACTCTGGTTTATGAGATTTTAATTTGAGCATCAAGTTTGAACAAAATTCCAATCTTAGGTTTTTCAATTCTATCACATGCTACATCTAAGTATCAAGAGAAAGCAACATTCTTATTAGTGAACTTACTATATTTTGTGGAAAGCAGTTTTTAAATAAAATGGTGTTAATTTTTAATAATAAAATTATCATAAAATAAGGATATGTGGCATAGTTTATTCATGTCGTCAGCTGAGCAAAAGAAGAAGGGAGATTATCTATACAAATATCAGTGCTTATGAAGTACTAAGGACAATGGAAAAGTCCCCAAAGGATAATTCAATTAAATCTATTAATAATAATTTACATGTGAATTGTACTCCAAATAAGGCTGTGGAAGTTTATTTTTGTAATTCTTTCACTTAATATTTTATATGTTATAAATTATCCATAGAAATATTTATAAAAATAAGCCAAATGATATAAAAAATCCATAGTCATTCCCTTGTGTCCTACCAAATTAAGCTTTTTCTTTATTTTAGCTTATATAAGGAAGTTGCAAAATTTTAACAATAAAGACCAAGTCAAAAGGGTTTGTCTGATCCTTTTATGAAAGGGAATTAAAAACACATTCATTTGGGAAGCGGATGTAGCTCAAGTGATTGAGTATCTGCTTCCCAAATAAGAGGTCCTGGGTTTGATCCCCGGTACCTCCTAAAATAAAAAACAAACAAACAAACAAATGAAAAGACCACCTCTCATTGGGGAGCACCTGCTTCCCATGTACAAGGTCCTGTGTCCAATCCCCAGTATGTCCTAAAAAAATACATTTATTCCATTTAGCAGTCATTTAGGGCTCAAAATAAAATAATTTAGATATTACACAATGAAACACTCCCTAATGTATAACCCCTTCCTTTGAGTGCAGGTGGAATCCATGACTTGCTTCTAACCAACAGGACATAACAAAGGTGATGGGATAGTTCCTATGGTTATATTATATGAGATGCCATATTTGTAGACTGGAGCAAGGGAATTTTCTGCTGGCCTTGAAGAGTAAGCTGCCATGTTGTTAGGAGGCCTCATGGCAAAGAACTGTGGTGGCATCTAGAAGCTGAGAATACCTCCCCCCCCCCCACCCCAGATGACAGCCAGTGAGAAAACAAGGACCTCAGTCCCACAACTGGAAGGAAATGAATTCTGACAACAACCACATGAGCTTGGAAGAGGACCCCGAGCTCCAGACAGGTACAGATCCCAGGCAATGCCTAGAATGCTGACTTGTGAGATCCTGACCAGAGGACCCAGTTAAGCTGTACCTGGCCTCCTAATCCATGGAAACTGTAAGATAATCAAAGTGTGCTATTTTAAGCAGACATCTCAGTAATCATTCATTCATTATTCATTCAATTATATACTATTTAGTGCCACCTAAATGCCATATACTTGCAATGCACAACTGATACAACAAAGCTCTTCTTCTCTGTTAATGAAAGCAAATGTTTATTCTTTCATGCCCTATTTTTCCTTTCATTCCTACCCTTTATCACTGTCTCAGTCACTATTTAACTAACATAAACACAAATGTTCCAAAGTTTTGATATCAAGGTAAGATGTAGTTATCTAGGAAAGATTTGTGGAAAGTCTTACTGTCTCATGGCTTGGACCCTTTGCTTCTTGCATGCTAAACCAACAAGCTTTTTGAGAGAGCTGTATGAACAAAACTATTGTCAGCTTGGACTAAAAGGGATATGGAAAGGAGAGAATGAAGGACAAACAGCTTTAAGAGGAAAACCATGGAAGCTGAGATCTGGAATTAAGACATCACCTTGGGCCAAGAGAGGAACCCCACCCATGTGTACAGAGAAGGTGAATTTGTCCCAGCAGTTGAAGAGGGTGGATGCTCCCACCTGATGTTCGGGGAGAGTTTTGCTTCTCCAGGGTACAGAGAGGGTAGAACACATTTCTCAAGGATTAGGGCAATTAAGGTCAGCAGCCCATAGGTCTGAGAGGGATGGACCTGTCCCCCATGGATTAGGGAAGGCCAGGTGGTCAACTCATTGCTCTGAGAGGGTTGAGCCTGTATGCCAAAGATTAGGGAGGATGTTGTCTTTACTTTGCTGTTCTAGGGGGGTTAAGACTCTAACCCAAGTATTGGGTAAAGTGTGGCAATCACCCCAATGCTCTTGGAGGGTGTATTAGTCAGCCACAGGGGTGCTTTTTTAAATATACCAAAAATTGGTTGGTCTTTATAAAGGGTATTTATTTGGGGTAGAAGCTTACAGTTACCAGGCCACAAAGCATTACTTTCTTCCCTCACCAAAGTCCACGTGTTGGAGCAAGACAGCTGCTGACGTCTCCAGGGTTCAGGCTTCTGTGTTCCGTTGTTCCGGGGGCTGCGTTTCTCTCTGGGCTTAGCTTCTGCTTCCTCCACAAGCTCAGCTGTAGACCATGAGGCTCTCTACGCTTTGTGTCTCTCCACAAGGCCAGCTGTAGACTATCGGGCAAACGGCTCACTCCAACATCAGAACTGCTTCTCCAGATCTGCTTCTCCAAATCTCTGCTTCTCAAATCTGCTGCCTAGCCTTTATACTTGAGACCACACCCACTGAGGGGCGGGGCCCAATGCCCTCCTGATGTGGCCCAGTTAATGCCCTTATCATAAACCAATCATGCCCAGATGAACAGATCAGTTTATAAGCATGATCCAATTTATATTTTTGGAATTCATAATTACATAAAACTGTCAAACCATTACAGAGGGTGAGGTCTAGAGCTTGGTCGACACTCAGATGCTTGATGAGGGTAGAACCAAGAAAATGGATCTTGGGAAAGTCTGTGGAAAGGGTGGGTTCCCATAAGGACCCAGGGAGAAGAAACCATCTTCTTAAGAATCACTCTCAGACTTTAAAATCGAGTCAAGGATGCCCTGCAGGCATCCATAAGAAAATCAATTAATGCAATACACCACATTAACAAAACTAAGGGGAAAAAAAGGAAAAGGGCATTTGACAAAATCTAGCTTTCTTTCTTGATCCTTAGAAAATAGGAAGAGGGAACTGGCTGTAGCTCAATTGGTAGGGCTCTGGTTTACCACATGGGAGGCCCCAGGTTCAGTTCCCAGGGCCTCCTTGAGCAGGCAGACCGCCTCGAGAAGGCAAGCCGCCGCAAGCAAGGGCAAGCCGCCGCGAGCAGGCAGGCCGCAGTGCGGTGAGCTGACTCAGCGGGTTGTCGCAGCAGGGGGAGACAAGCAGACACAGAATAACACAAAAATGAACACAGCAAGAACAAGCAGAAAGGGGGGTATGTAATAAGTAAATAAATAAATAAATAAATAAATAAATAAATAAATAAAATTTTTAAAAAGTTTAAAAAAAAAAGAAAAATAGGAAGAGAAGGAAATTTCCTCAACATGGTAAATGTCATTTTTGAAAAACCCATAGTTAACATCATATTCAATTTTGCAGCCACTTTGGAAGATAGTATGGCAGATCCTCAGGAAGTTAGGTATAGAATTACCATATGCCCCAGCAATCCCACTACTAGGTACATACCCAGAAGAATTGAAAGCAGAGTCTTGAACAGATATTCACACACAAATATTCACAGTGGCATTATTCAAAACTGCCAAAAGATGGAAAAAACCCCAGTGTCCATCAAACAATGAATGGATAAACAAAATGTGGTGTGTGTGTGTGTGTGTGTGTGTGTGTATGTATATACATGGAATGTTATTCAGCATTAAAAAAAATGAAGCTCTGGTTCACATGATAATATGGAAGAACATTGAAGACATTATTATGTTGAGTGAAATAAGCCAGACACAAAAGGAAAAATATTGTATGATCTCACTGATATGAAATAATTAGAATACACAAAGAGTTTGTATCTAGAATATAGGGTACCAGGGGCTGGGTTGGGGTAGGGAATGGGAGTTAATGCTTAATTTGTACAGAATTTCTATTGAGTTGATTGTAAAGTTTTGAAAATGGATGGTGGTAATGGTAGCACATTATTGTGAGTGTAACTAACAGCACTGAATAATATATATGAAGGTGTTTAAAGGGTAAATTTTAGGTCGTATATATGTTGCTAGAAATAGTTAAAAGATAAAACATAGGACTGTTAAATACAATGAACCCTATTGTAAATGATGGACTATAGTTTATAGAATAATTATTAAAATGTTCTTTCATGAATTATAACTAATGTACCATACTAAGGCAAGATGTTTATAATAGGCAGTATATTGGAAAAAATAAACCCTAATATAAACTATGAACTATAGTTAATACTAGAATTATAATATTCTTTTGTCAATTGTAATAAAGGTACCACACTAAGGCAAATTGTTAATAATGGAGGCGTTTATATGGGAACACTATCTTTGACATGATTTTTCCGTGAACCTACAAATTCTCCAATTAAAAAAATTAAAAATTATGTATTTGTATTGTACTTTATTCTTAGAAAATGCCTTTCAAATTACATTAACTCATTGCTCTTCAAACAAAGAAATAAATAAACAAAATATCTACATCTTTCCCAGGAGAAAAAGTAGGCTTAACGAGGTTGAGTGCTCAAGGTGAGAGTTAATACACAGGATATCAAGAATGATCCCCATGCTCTTACTCCAAATGAGTTGATCAGCAATGCATCTTCCTGTCTGATTAGTGCTGGTGCATAGAGTTAGGTATAAGAAAGTCTGGGTTTGAGAGCAGCCCATTCCAACTGCTCCTGTTCACACACAGGTGTAGAATGGAAAATGATGGGGAGGCTACAATTAGGTCTTTAAAAGTAGAATTGACCCAAATACCAAAAAAATGGTATTAGGAGACAGCATCCCTCAGCCAGGACTGAGGAAAGGGAACAATGTTGGCCTAGGCAATCAACTGCAACTGGTTAGGAACCGATTATATTTGTTTTGTCAATATAATTTCTAATTTTCTATTTGTGCATAAACATTTATATCTTTATCAGACATAGCACAAAGATGGAATTCTTACATTTGTTTTTATTATAGCTTTTCACATTACAATCCAAATAAAAATTACATATAAATCTATATAATGAATAAGTAATTGAATTACTATTTATATATTTTTGTATGAAAATCTATAAAGAACAAAATGCATATAGGCCTGTGTATTAGTCAGCCAAAGAGGTGCTGATGCAAAGTACCAGAAATCTGTTGGCTTTTATAAAGGTTTTTAGTTGGAGTAAAAGCTTACAGTTACAAGTCCCTAAAGAGTTCAACTCAAGGTTACTTCCTTACCAAACTCTGTTTCCACGTGTTGAAGCAAGATGGCAGGCAATATCTGTGAGCGTTCAGCCATTTATAGAGCCCACAAAAGGGGTGGGGACTCAAATTGAGTCCTCCTGATGAAGTGGTCAAATCAAAGCCCCAATCTTAACGTAATTTAACCAAAGGCATCTCAGCTGAATCTAACACAATCCTGCCCAGAGAAACAGATCAGTATACAAACATAAACTGCTACAGCCTGGTAGCATAATAATTATGCTATCAGTTGAGAAACTTATTTGGAGAGAAAAGTTTTAAATGTGCTGAGTCACTTTAGATATAAATAAAATCCATGTGGCCAGATTATTTTTACACTCCCGGCTGAATCTGTTTTCATCAAAATCAATATATTGTTGTTGAAGGAGGTAGTCAACATAGATTAACAATTTCTGCCTTTCAGTATATACAAGGGAATATTTTTTCATTACAAAATGATTTGGCACAATGACTTTTGATTATTTTCAAAAAAATTAAAAGATTGATAAAGTGGATATAATAGAAAATTAGATAAATTTTTCAAACATCTCAATTTCTATAAATTTGAACATAAGGATTCTATTTGGTTTCTGTTACTTGTACCAATATAATTTTATATTTGACATATTTCATTTTTCTCAATCATTTTGATATCATCTTCAAGTATCTCACAAATTCTTGGAAGCAGGTTTCCTGCCACAGGATTGATTCATATCTACCACGTATGTTGTATAAGGTTGAATCCATATTCAATATTAAATATTTACTTGTTTATCATGGGAAAAAGGCCTTTAATCCTGTAACTCTCTATAATGCCATATTACTTGAATAATTTTCAAGTAGAATTTAAAGTTACAGAACGTTCCAAAATTGTATTTTTAGTATTACTTATTGTGGTAGAACATGAGAGTAATGCCATTTTGAAAGATACTGAATATGATATATAGAATTATTCATTACCACATTCCATCAAGACTTTGAGTATAGATATCTAACTAGATCATTTCTATTTGAAGTTTGCCAATTTTCATGGTAAACATTGATAAAAAAGAAAAAGAGATATTTGTATTTGGGAGAAACAGTTCTACTTTCAAATTAATTCAGAAGAAAACAAAAGATTTGCAAGTGCAAAGCAAACAATATAGTGACTATTTTTCTATCTCAGATCCTTGACATATTTAAGTTTGTTCAATTATTTGCCTTGGATTTTTCCATATATAATATTGATTGCCTATTGGAACAATACAGCAATTTATTAGCTTATTAAGATCATTATCGAAAATGTAAAAATTTTCATTAAAAAATACACCCATTGATTTGTCAGAGTGAGTTGAGGGCTCAATTGCTGAACTGTGTATATATGCAGTATATACATGTATGTAAATTTCCCCTCCCTTCAACAAAATGAACAAGGAATCCTATGAGTACAGGTGTTTTAGATTCCTACTGGTATTTTAAGTTGTTCTTAAAGACTTCTACTTAGCTTTTTAAATATTTAGGCAAAAACCAGAAAAACAAGAATTAAAAAAAGAAAAACTTCCATTGTGTATTAAAGAAGGGGCAGAGAGAAAGGAATTTTACTGCAGGATGACAGCAGAGTGCCTAAGTTGTAGTCACAACTAGTCACAAACTCTCTTTAGAATCTTGGGACTATTACAATCTTTCTCAGAACCTTAATGGACTCATTTATTAAATATTGATAAAATATCTGGGCTTTATTCTTCAAAGGGTTTTTATCTCTTTTCAGTCTGTTTTATCCAATTATTTAGAATGATTATTATGTCATCTAATCAGGATAGGGATAGAGGGAGAGTGTGTTAGGGCTGCAGCTTTCTTTTTTTAAGCATATGAAATCAAGATTATAATGTAATATTTAAACACCACCACTTTATAAATATTTAGGTTAAAACAAATTTCAATAAATTTATATTTTGTTTTATTTTATATGTATTGAATTAAATGTTTTAAAATAAAAAGGATTGTACTATCAAAACAATTTTTAGATGACCTAAAAAAATCCCAGAGGAATATAATATATATTTTTTGTTTCTCAGGAAATCCTTTGTGAAAAATTGTCAAAATTACAATGAACTATAAAGAGCATAAAATAAACTAAATAAATCATCTTTCTCAAAATGAACTCTGTAGTAAGTCAAAACTATCAAAAACAACCATTTCAGTGCTCTGTAAATGACTAATGATACAACAAACTGGGAAGCACCTGTTCATAAGAAGTTACTGAACTCTGAGTAAGAACAGTGGAAGTTTTGGTTGTGCTTGTCTCCCAGCTGTCCAGTTCAGTCACCATGGTAAGTCCTATTGTGAAAGAGCAGACCATGAAAACCAGAAGCTTGTTGCTGGAGGGGGCTGAGTTTGTGGGAGGAACAGGGGCAGCCTAAAAGCCCCCAGTGCCTGATGGGGTAGAACAGCAGCCGGAGCAGCAGCCGGAAGCCTCTCAAGTTACGCTGATGACTGACAGCCACAGTGGCATGGCTCCACCTCTCCCCTTCCCCTCCCCTCCCTGCTGCAGTGCAGCTCCACCTCTCTCCACCCCTCCCCTTGCCCCCATAGTACAACTCCGCCTCTCCCTGCCTGCAAGAAGCTGCCTGGCCATATATGGGCATAAAACCTGCCTCCAGAGGCTGCCTGGTCGCATACCAGCCTTCACCAATCAGAGACTGCTTTGTCACACGCCAGCCTCCACCAATCGGAAGCCACCCAGT
>PVKH010047242.1:0-10315 GCA_004027955.1 Chaetophractus vellerosus | reverse complement strand
TTCCCTGCCTAGTGCATGGATGGAGCTTCAGATGTGGGCAACAAACTAAGCCATGCAGGTCAAAACTGACCACAGTTACTGACATGGTTCAGCCCCCTTCCTCCCCTGCCAGGTGTAGGGATAGACCTTCAGGTGTGCCTAACAATCCAATCCATATGGGCTAAAAGCACCTGCAGTTTCCCTGACAGGCAGAAGAAACAGCAGCCCACTCCTATCCTATGGGGGGGAATGGAGATGGAATCGAAGGCACTTAACAAACCATTCTGTGCAAGCCAAAAGCACCTGCAGTTGCCAGGGGAGGCCGAGGAAACACAGCTCCCCTTCTATCCTATTGGGGTGCGGAGATGAAGCTCCACGTGTCCGAGTCTTCAGTCTGTGCCTGCCGAAAATGCCTGCATTGCCTGGAGAGCCTGGTGCAGGTCTCCACAGCTTCCTCCCTGCCAGAGATGAGGCTGGGGCCTAGGCCTGAGGTGCAATCCTATCTGAGTGGAAAGAAGCTGGTCCCTAACAGCACTGTGATTTTCCAATCAGCGCCACTTCCCCTCAAGTCAGGGGCAGAGTTAAAATGGCAACTACTGGCCACTTTCCAACTTGAACAGGTTCAAACTTTAGCTGTTCTTAAGATAATACTTTAGCCAGCTAAATTTACTAATCGGTAGCTGAAATTGGTGCCCAATCTTCTCTTCCTCCCCTGTTTTTGGCACCTGGAGCTTACAACTCCCGCCACGGTCTAGCTCCCAAGGTGGCTTGCACCACCAGTGGAGGATGGGCACTGGCCTCTGTGGCGTGGTGTGCTCTACTCATGAATCTTCACTTCAGGATGGGTAGTCTCCTCCTTCTATCCTTTCAAAGATGTTACATGTTGCTCTTCTGGTCTCCTGGTACCCCGAAACAGGTGCTTTAGATAGTGCTGCCCTGTAGGATGAGCTGAGCCTTGGAGCTCCTTACTCTGCTGCCATCTTGCACTGGTCCTCGATTTTTAATTTTGGCATCTAATTGCTGTATTTATTTTTATGTTGACACTTCAGGAAAAGCCAAAAACTATGCTGCCACCCTGACCACAACTGTCTCAGAATCCTGAAATGCTAATTTACTATCCTTATCCATTATAATATGCTTTCTTTTTAACACTGTGAAGTCAACTAAATGTCAAAATTAATTATTTTTTAGGTGTGGATAATTTGGTACATTTTGATGTGTCAATCTGTTCATATTTTGTTTTCGGAATTTTTGAGCAAACTCCTTAGAAATAAAAGTGCTCAGAAATTCTATATATGTTTGTGTATAAATTAATAAACTTATCCAAGATTTTCTTAGTCCATATTTCTTAATGCTTGATCCACAGTACTATTAGCTGAGTTAGGGACACTCTTTTGAAGAGTTAATGTGTATTTGGAGAAATCATACAAATATTTGCAATGCTAATCAGTAAGATTTAATTTTCTAGAGGACAGTGCCATATTTAACAGTATTTGCTACCTCTCTTTTAGGGTGCTCTCACCACTGGGTTTAGTCTTATTCTGGATTTTACTTAGTACTTTTATGAATTACATCTTCATCTAGGGAAGATAACTTTTCAGTGAAGATAATATATGTTTCCTATTTTTCCTTTTTTAGATTATACTAAGCATTACTAAATTTTGACCATTAGTAAATTTTTTATAACAAAATTTAAACAGCATCACCGTGTTCTTTATTTTATGTAACTGCTGACTTTGAAGCATGAATTATTAATAACTTCTTTCTGATGTAGTTTTTGCTTTGACAGCAAGACATGATTCAGACACTTTACTATTGTCCTCCCCAACAAAGACATTAGTAATACTTAAATTTGAACTTACACATCAGAATTTCAGGATGCAATGCTACATGACTCTTCAATAATAAGTGTTTATTATACTGTTAATTAGCTGTGCTCACTTCTGCATTTGATTTCATAATTATACGATTCAATAAAATATTAGCAAACCAAAACACATGCTCACATATAATTATGCCGTATTCTAATGAACATTTAAATATATTCAAATTCACCCTAAATTACAATATCATATAGAGTTGATCAAAGCATTAAAATTCAATGAAGTAATGATGGCAGAAAAATCAATTTTATCTCCTCATGTACCAATACTAATATAGAAAACATTTCTTATGCTAGTAAGTACTAAATTTATCATCCTGGTGTATGGGTGCTTTATTTTTATGCAAATTTTATTATCTGTGAATGTTTTGGTTATTATACAATATTCGTACACAAAGAAACAAATGTACATTGGCAAAATATGAGATCTGATAAAATTAATTATCATAAGAGTTACCAGATATAAATTTTCATCTATCCAGAAGATAAGCCAAGGTTGTGTCTTTAAAAAGATGGATTTTCCCCATTTTAGGAAAAGAGGTAGATTTCACAGACCTTATCCTTCTGCCTTGAGGGATGAATCTCATCTCCTCAAACACAGGCTTTGATTAAAAGAAAGAAATATGAAAACCATTTTCTTCGTTCTTTTCTGCCCATTTCCAAACAAGCATACACATTTAAATCCCATTTCTTTCTTTCTTTAGTTCTTATGATTCCTGTCCTCACAATCTATTGTCACCTTTCTTTCATTCTCTGCAGTAACTCAGAACCAGTGAAAAGAACGCAAATGGTCATTCTGCTTCAAATCTAATTAGAAAAAATAAAGGGCAAAAACTTTCATGGAAGAATAAGCCAGAAAGAACTTGGATAAGAGAGAGGTCTCAAAGGAGTCCTAATTAGAAAAGTTGGGAAGGGTGAGAAATGAATTGCTCTATATTTGCATATGAAAAGGTACTGGATTAGAGGGAAAGCCCAGAGACTGACTCAGAAGACATAGGCTTTGATAACAGCTCTGACACTTAGTTGTGTGTTAGACAGGATTTGTAACCTCTCATTAAATAAAGGTAATATCTATCTCATAGGTTTTGGGGATTACATTAGATCATTAATATGATAGGACTTTATGGAAGAGAATGCAATATGTCAGTGTAGATAGTCACTAAGTTAGAAAGATTATTGTGCAGTATTCTTATTTGATGGCTTATTTGCTCAGCTCAGTAATTTTGGAAATAACTATGCAATTGGCTATTGTTACATTTTATTCATTTATTTATGTATTTATTTATGCTTTATTGATGGTACATGGCAAGGTAGTGCTCTCTAAGCCCCTCCCTTCTTCAGGGAGTCTGGGTTGGAAACTGAGTCAAGGATGGGAGATTTTCAGTGTTGGGAGATCAAGTTAAGAAAAAATCTCCAGCAGCTGACCACCTTTCTCTCCCTCATGTGCTAATTGTTAGGGTTGGTGGTCCAGGATCTCTTATTCCTTGGAAACCATGTGTACCATAAGGCCTAGCACCCTGTTGGATAGCTAAATTCATGGTCATATAAGGAAATGAGCTTGAAAAGTGGCCACTGAGGGCAATGCCAGCCACAGCATCAAAGGTGGGAAAGTAGACATCACTGTTAAAGTTCAGGAGACAACCTATTCCTCAGTGGAGCCCAGGATGCCCTGCTTTGCCACCTTCTTGATGTCATCATATTTAACTGCATTCTACAGATGGCAGGTTAAATATATGATAGATATATTGGGGTGGTGACTCAGAAGGCCATGCCTGTGAGCTTCCCACTTAGCTCAGGGACTCCCTTGACCACCCACTTGTTAGCACCAGTAGGTGAAGGGATCACACTATGGTTTCACTGAAGAGCCTCCACAGTCTTCTGAGTAGTAGTAATGGCATGGACTGTGGTAAGTAGTCCCTCTACAATGCCAAAATTGTTATAGACAATCTTGGTCATGGACACCTGGCAGGTGGTCATGCAGGAGGCATTGATGGCAGTCTTGAGGGAGTCGTCATACCTCTCATGGTTCACACCCATCACAAACATGGAGCATGGGTGGAAGGTACAGTGATTATGACTTTTTTGGCACCATCCTTCAACTGGGCTGCATCATTCTCCAAGGTAGTGAAGACACCAGGTCTGTACAACATATTCAGCACCAGCATCACCCCATTTGATTTTGGGAAGATCTCACTCCTGGAGGATGGACATGGGCTTCCTATTGTCAAACTTCCTGTTCTCAGGCTTGAAAGTGCCATGGCAATATGGGTGGAATCATATTGGAACATGTAGATCATGTAGTTGAGGGTAAATGAAGGGACCATTGATAGTGACATCCTCCTCTTTGCCAAAGTTAAAAACAGCCCTGATGACCAGGTGCCCAATATGGCTAAATCGATTTTCTGTTCTGGGCTTCAACATCATGTGTCAGAGATGTGGTTGGCACTGCATGAGTAGATGTGGCTGTCCATTAACAGGGAGGATCAGAGAGCCATTACATTTTATATTTGAAAAATGGTTTTCTATATTGCTCCTCTCCTCTGAGCTCATGGAGAAATGGTGGTTGTACAAGTCAACTCATTTAACATTATTGAGTATTTACTCTATGTCAGTCACTGTTCAAGGAAATTTTAATACATTATTTTCCTGTGGAATCTTTGCAGTAACTCTATAATGTTATTTTCTCTACTTTGATGATAGGAAACAGTGGCCTAAAAAGTGAACCAAGATAATATATTAATATATTAAACTCTTTTCCCCATTACTCCCTGTCAACCAGTAAATATTTATGACATTCAACTGTAGCTAAGAAATTCTAGGCCCAGTGCCTAATAAAAGGCAAGATACCACAAACTTTGTAATTTAAAAAAAGAAAAGAAAAGAAAAGAAAATACCTATTCCCTTCTCAAATGAGTCCAAAGAGTAACTAATAATGGTACTTAATTTTATTCTGATCTCTTATCACATGGAAGTTCTGTAAATATCTTGTGCATTTCATTTAATCCTCTGAACAACACTGGGAGATATGTGCTTTGATTATATACATTTTACAGACTCTTTATGAGTAATATTATATAGAAACCTTATTGTGATGATTAGGCTATGTGTCAACTTGACCAAGTAATGGTGCCAGGTTGTTTGGTCAAGCAAGCACTGGCCTAATTATACTGTAAGGGCATTTTGTAGAATTAAATAATCAGATTGCAATTATGGTTGATTACATCTACAATCAACTGAGGAGATTGCCTTCAGCAATAAAAGACTTCTCATTCAATCAGTTGAAGGCCTTAAAAGGAGAAGTGATTTCAGCAGTCAGAGAGAGAATTCCCGTCTTCATTTCAGCTAGCAATCTTCTGAGGAACTCATCAAAGACCTTCATCAGAATTCCTGGCTTGCAGTCTACCCTACAGAATTTGGACTCATGCACCCCCACAGTTTTGTGAGACAATTTTTAAAAATATAGTATTTATAGAATTCTCCTGTCAGTTCTGTTTCCCTAGAGAACCCGACTAATACACTTCTGCATACCTGATATAAGGTATCTTGCCCAGGTTACATGGATAGTAAATGTGGAATGAGGCTTTAAACCTTGATAAGTTTTCTCCCTAAGAAAAGACCTAAGAGGCTGGAGATATCCTATCCTTTAGATGAGCCCAACTAAGGGGAAAATGTTTTTAAAAAAGATTAGATTTTGAGATGCAGCAAAATAGTAGGCCTGTGCCCTTGTAATTTGGGTACTGGAAACATTGCAAAGGCCCAGAGTTTTCCTGATCCTACCATCGTACAAGAGGAGGAAAAATGTTAGTGTGGTGCATCAAAGCAGATGGCCAAATTAAACTTGTAGACTTCGCAACATATCCACATGCCTCAGCATTACAAGTAAAACATTATGATTTTTCATGATCCATAGTAAAACACAGAGATGGTACACAACATTGCTAAATTTCTTAGCGATCCAGAAGGGCAGAGGATCAGCCAAACATTTACAGGGCCTCTAAGGTTAAGAGGTGGGTATGTGAGAGTAGTGGAACTATCCAAGAGAGCTGCTCACCAGAGATGCTCACACCTGTGAGCACATGTATAGCATTGGAGGACACAATGGGATGATCACACAATAGATTCACCCAAATTCTTAGAGTTTAAGATTCCACATTCCTCATTTGCATGTTTCACTCCAAGGATGTGAAAAGGCCATAGAAATGTGTTGTAATTGACATATTATTTTCCAATATTATTTTTAATTAAAGAATGTCACCAAAATATAATGCCCAGATTTAAAGTGTACATTTCAATGAATTTTTGACAAATGCATACATTTATTAGACCACTTATCATCAAAATATAGAATATTGCCATCACTCTGAAAGTTCTCTTGTGCCCCCATTCAGTAAGTCACACACTCAGAGGCAAACACTCCTCCTTCAACTCTATTCTACATTTGCCTAGATGGTTCTGACTATCCTAAGTGTACATATGTATCCTATATAAATTTTAGGATCACCTTATTTTCTTCAAAAAGATTTTGAACTTGGCAAGAATTTCACTCTAAATTCTGTTTCCTTAATACCCAGTGCCTATTCGTATCTGTACTCAGCTATCTCAGCCTTCAAGCTGCTGCAGTCTCTGAGCATGTTGGGGGTCTCACCCCAGGCATACATAGTTCAAGAACTAGCCAAAGGTCTGAGGGGAGTTTGTATGCAGATTCTGGGACTCCACCTTTTGTGACCCCCTCTTTCCTGATGTACGTTTCTCAATCTCTAATTGTTCTTGTAATCTTGGATCCTGACCTCTACTTCCTCGGTCCATTAAGACTTCACTGTTTGCTTGAGCTAGGATATGGGCACTATTTAGAGGCGAAAGATGGATAGATCTAGGTCTTACCCAGTCTCTTTCTTTTCTTAAAACCCTCTGTTTTTTGCATGGTTTAGGTCACCCTCCAGTCTTGTCTTCAAACTGTTACATTTTTAAAACATAATTTATCTAGAAATTATCATTATCCTTGGAAGAAACTTTAATTATCTAAAGATACTGACATTTCCATAAGTTGAACCTGTCATCAATTTTTTTAAATTTGCAGAAATAATATGTTTAAACTGCAAATTAAGAACATTCCCTCCTTCCATTCCCTACTTTCTTTCCACCACACTTCCACTCTTATAGGGTAACATTAAAAGAATTACAGGCGTTTTCTTGATCTGGCACAGAGAAAGGGAAATTGGCAATAATATATACGTTTTGAGTTTACTGGGTTATATTTATGTGAGTCTCAGATCTATTATAGTAAAGCTAGTGTTCTAGGAATGAATGGCTTCCGGGAATATTCTTACTGACCATTGCACTTTCTCAGTTGATTAGTAATCTGAGAATGTAGTGTCAGAAGTTATATTATCATATAAATATTTCTTGTAGTGACTGGCACCAGAATATAGCGATAGTGGGTGAGAAACAAGATTAGAAATGTTCAGAACCAGAAGAAAGTCTGTGAAAGTCTTCTAGTCATCCCTGTCAGGAAGTTGTAAATGTACTTGATGGTATAGTATATTCAACTATTAATGTTATGCTTACAGATAGATTTTTTAGGAATCATACTACATAGAATTTATCAGAATTCCTTTATTTGAAGGTCATAAACCTCTAGTGGTACTGTAAACAGTGAGTTTGCTTTTGTGTAAAATTATATTTTATGATCCCAACTACCAATAACAAATTAAAAAAACTCAATCAAGAGGAAATTTTAAATTATATTTCTATTTCTTCTGTAGTAATTATAAAAAACTTTCTTGTCATTTGAAGAGGGGACCAAAAAGGATGCAGACAAAATTGTAGGCAAAAAGTATGATAGAAATATGAATTGTTACTTCTCTGGAGTTTGAGGCATTTATGGTATTTTAACAGCTTTTTTACAGTCATAAATTGCTGTGAAATAGTTTCTCATTCTAAATAAATATTTACTTTTGTACCTAATATTGCATTTATACTTTTTGAATTATTTCATTAAAGCCTCCCCTGACCATTACCATCAAATGCACAATTTTAGGAAAATACAAACCTGGACCAACCCTTGCATAACCTATAGTCTGCCTGCTCACGACCAGCTCTCCTCCAAGCCCCATAGCATGATCTTCAGTGTTCATATGCAAACTAAAGAAAAAGGTGAATGAAGACACTGAATTAACTGAGATGACCTTTTCCTTTTCTTTCTTTTTTTTTTTTTGAGCAATCCATGAAATGGATCTAGAAAAAGAAATTAAGTTCAGTTATAGAAAAGCAAACTCACCCTTAGTCTTTAGCTGGAGATTACTGTTCATTATAGAGGTTAAATAAGTCCCTCAAGTGCATAAGCCTAGTAAATAGTACAGTAGGATTTCTAAGTACTTAGATTTCAAAATAGAGCTTTGGTTTTGGGGATCATGAAAACACAGATGTTATACGAACTATATTTTTAATATACATTATTGCTAGAGTCCCTTTTGATATAAGGATAAGTACATTTGGGCAAAGATAAGTACCTATTAAGAATTAGGAGTCTTGTGAGAGACAATACATTTGAGAAAAGATAAAACTGTATTTTTTATTTCATCAAAGTTATTTTTTATTTTATATAGCAAACATATAATGCTTACATGTGCAAAGTAACATTATGAGGATTTTACAAATTTTAATGGCATAATCCTTAAATCAACCTGATGAGAAGGCTGCTAATTTAATCCCCTTTAAATTGTGATGGGTCTGAGATTTTACCCTGATTGCAAGCTAATTGTTTAGGCTGCCAAAGTTTCATGGATGGTGGCAGTAGATGCAAGACTCCAGAGCTAGAGACAAAGGACCTTATTATTCATGGTACAATATAACCTGAACATCATGTTCCCATCAGTTCCCCTTGTCCCTCAAGTCCCATAGAGGAGATGCCAAGGCAGGCCCAGGTGGATGCTGTGTACACAGGGGGTTTGTGTCATAACCAAGAAAACCCAGGCTTAGCAAAACAGCAATTTATAAAGAGAACCGTTAGCAGACCTGCCCAACTTTTGATTCAGAGGGGATAATTATCTACATTATGCTAATCCCATAACAAGCCTGCTTTCTATCCCAGAAAGAGACTTTTTACTACACAAACACCCATGAAGAATTGCACTGGGACAAAATCCATGAAGAATTGTCCCCAAACATACGGATGAGGAAACTGAGTTTAAGTAACTTGTCTAGGATGCTCAGTTAGTAAGGGCTCTGAAGTCCTTGTTCTTAACCCCTCTGTTTCTTCTTTGTATTGCTTTTCCAGTATGGAAAGGAGCTTATTAGCTTATTAAATGTTAAATTGCTTAGTAAAATGTTCTTCTATTAGGTATCAGGTATAGGCTTCTTCTGTTTGCACTGGGAGATATTTTGCATCCCTCCTGTAAATCCTCAGGAATCCCTCCCTTATATGCCTTTAAGAGACTTTCTTTCTAATTCTTCAGAGCCCCACCAGGTATGGCAGCATCAGACTTACCTTCTGCACCTAGAAGCAGTCTCTTGAAAATATTTTTCTTGCAAATAGTGTTGGTGCTACAAAGTGACAGAATCATTAAATATTGTACTGAAAGAGATATCTTGTCCATCCTCATAAATTAATAGATAAAGTACATAAGGCCCCAAGAAGTTAAATGAAATGCATACAGTCATACATTTATTTAGTAACAAAGTCAGCCTAAGAGAACTCCTGCTTTCTCACATACCATGGTAAAATGAGTCTCATACTTTTAAATTGCATGCAGGGGTTTTCTGGCCCTGAATTGTTTGAAAACCTGTTTCACAAGTCTTCTTGTTGGAGCACTAAGTGAAAATGGACACCTGAAAACTTTTTTTTCACCCTGAGGACAAGGCTCATAAAAGCTCAAATGTAATTAGCTATTTTTTTTAAATTCCTAAATTCTAACAAGACTCAAATTATTCACTTAGATGAAGAACATTTTCTACAACCTGTAGAGCAATTGTAGAAGCAAATACTTTCTATTCAGACAAGTGAAATGGACCCAGGCAGAAGATCTATTCTTACATTTATTTCCCTTGAGGCTATTTTTTTTCTGGAATGAGTTATAAGGAGAAATGAAATCCTGGAAATGGATGACTCAATTATGAAAATGCCCTAATTATATACCAAACAGGTCTTATTTCTTATGTTTTCTTTTTCTTTCTACTTTTCCTTATGACTAGGAGAAGTGTTTTCAGATACATGTTTTTTCCAGAGTTTTGAGAAGGTGAATGTTCTATAAATGTGCAACACTTAGAAATACAGTTTCGATTAGCTGTGTCCTCTACAGCTCCTCTAGGTATGGTTATTTTGTAATGGGTAATGCAATTTTAGTATCAGTGAGATGCATTACTAAAAGTTTCCACAGACCTTCAACCTAATTTGAAAACACTACGCTATTATGGCCTCATAAGTAGGTTATTAGGCTTAAGTTTACTCTAGAGGAA
>PVKH010047241.1:0-10336 GCA_004027955.1 Chaetophractus vellerosus | reverse complement strand
AGAAAAGGGGGGGGGGGATGTAATTAAAAAAAAATTTGTATTGCATACCCAGGGCAAGAATCAGATGAAGAAGAGGTGAAGAGAGCAGATTAAACATGGGCAATATTAAAGGTCTAGAATAGGTTGACCCAAGTGTCAAAGAAAAGCCTTAACACAAAGCCAATCAAAAATAAAACCCTAGGCAAGAGAGAGAAACTGACCTTCAGAGTAAACTCATCAACATAATCAGATGCATAGACATCAGCGAAAAATACATGCCATACTAAGAAACAGGAAGATATATTCCAGTCAAAGGAACAAATTAAAAAGTCAGAAGAGATACAGAATTTGGAAGACTAATCAAAGATAGTCAAACAAATCTCCTAAATTAAGGAGATGAAGTAAAATATGGCAAAAGAAATAAAGGATATTAAGAAGACACTGGGAGAACATAAAGAAAAATTTTAAAGTATGAAAAGAAACATAACAGAATTTATGGGAAGGAAAGGCACAAGAAAAGAGATTGAAAATACCCTGGGGCATGCAACAGCAGATTTGAACAGGCAGAAGAAAGAATCAGTGACCTAGAAGATAGGACATTCAAAATCTTAAAGACAGAAAAACAGATAGAAAAAAGAATGGAAAAAATTGAGCAGGTCTCAGGGAGTTGAATAACAGTGCAAAGCACACAAATGTACATGTCATGGGTGTCCCAGGAAGAGCAAAGAAGGGAAATGGGGCAGAAAGAATATTTGAAGAAATAATGAACAAAATTTTCCTAAGTCTTATGAAAGATATAAATATACATGCCCAAAAAAGCATATCATACTCCAACAGAATAAATCCTAATAGACCTACTGAGACACATATGTCAAATGTCAAAGATAAAGAGCAGATCCTGAAAGCATCAGGAGAAAAGTGATTCACCACAGATAAGGGAACCACAATAAGATTAAGTGCCAGTTTCTCACCAGAAACCACAGCAGCAACAAGGTAGTGGTACGGCATATTTAAAGGTACTGAAATAGAAAAAACTGCCAGCCAAGAATTCTTTACCTGGCAAAATTATTCTTTGAAAATGAGGAAGAGTTGAATATATTCACAGATAAACAGAAACAGAGAGTTTAACAAAAAGAGACTTGCCCTAAAATAAATATTAAAGGTAGTTCTGAAGGATGAAAGAAAAAGACAGGAAAGAGAGGCCTGGAGGAGAGCATAGAAATGAAGATTATTATTCAGGGTAACTAAAAGAGTAAAAAGAGTGACAAAAATAAGATATGACAGATAAAACCCAAAGGTCAAAATGGGTGAAGTAAGAACTGCCTTTACAGCAATAACATTGAATGGTAATGGATTAAACTCCCCAGTCAAGAGACACAGATTGGGAAGCAGATGTGGCTCAAGCAGTTGGGTGCTTGAGCCACATCTGCTCCCACATGGGAGGTCCCAGGTTCAGTTCCCAGTGCCTCCTAAAGAAGATGAGCAAGACAGCAAGCTTACATGATGGGCTGACATGGCAAGCTGACATAACAAGATGATGCAACAAGATGACGCAGTGAGATGATACAATGAAGAGACACAGTGAGGAAATACAATGAGAGACACAACAAGCAGGGAGTGGGGGTGGCTCAAGTGATTGGGTAACTCCCTCCCACATGGGAGCTCCCGGGTTTGGTTCCCAGTGCCTCCTAAAATGAAGAGCACACAACAAACAGACACAGAAAGCAGACTGCGAGCACAAACAATGGGGGTGGGGTGGGAATAATAAAAGAAATCTTAAAAAAAAAGACACAGATTGGCAGAATAGATAAAAGAATATGATCCTTCTATATGCTGCCTGCAAGAGACTGACCTTAGACCCAAGGAAACCAATAGGATGAAAGTGAAAGGTTAAAAAGGATAGTCCACACAAAAAGTAACCAGAAAAGAGCTGGGGTAGCTATACTAATGTCTGACAAAATAGACTCTAAATGAGAGACAAAGAAAAACATATATTAATAAAAGGGATAATCCACCAAGAAGAAATAACAATCATAAATATCTATGCACCTAATCAAGGTGCACCATAATACATGAGGCATATACTGGCAAAACTGAGAAATGGACACTTCTACAATAATATTTGGAGACTTCAATACACACTCTCAGCAATACATAGAATATATTAACAGAGAATAAATAAGGAAAAAGAGAGCTTGAATAATGTGATAAATGAACTAGACCTAACAGTATATACAGAACATTGTACCCCCAAACAGTAAGATATACTTTTTTTCCTCCTCTCCCCACCGCGTGCTGTCTGTGTCCATTTGCTGGGTGATCTTTCGTATCTGTTTCTTGCCTTCTCTTCTCATTTTTCTCCTCCTTCACCGGGGATTCGATCCTAGGGACCTCTGACGTGGGAGAGAGGCACCCTGTCACTTGCACCACCTGCATGTTTTTGCACCACCTGGCTCACCTGCATTTTTTTTTTTTTTTTACCAGGAAGCCCCGGGAATCAAACCTGAGTCCTTGCATATGGTAGATGGAAGCCCAATCACTTGAGCTTTCCAAGATATACTCTTTTCAACTGCTCATGTACCATTCTCCGGCACAGACCACATGTTGGGTCAAA
Organism: Chaetophractus vellerosus; assembly: GCA_004027955.1. NCBI lineage: Eukaryota > Metazoa > Chordata > Mammalia > Cingulata > Chlamyphoridae > Chaetophractus > Chaetophractus vellerosus. The sequence goes on along the minus strand of PVKH010047241.1, from coordinate 7,743 downwards.
AAACAAGTCTCAATAAATTTAAAAAGATTGAAATTATACAAAGCACTTTCTCTGACCATAATGGAATAAAGCTGGAAATCAATAACAGGTGGAGAACTGGAAAATTCACAAATATATGGAGGTTAAATAACACACTCTTGAACAATCAGTGGGTAAAATAAGAAACTGGAAGTAATCAGTAAATATCTTGAGTTGAATGAAAATGAGAACACATTAAAACTTATATGAGGCAGCAAAGGAAGTGATGAGAAGGAAATTTATAGCCCTAAATGCCTATATTGAAAAAGAAGAAAGAGCTAAAATCAATGACCTAACTTCACACCTAGAGGGACTAGAAAAAGAAGAGCAGAAGAATCCCAAAGCACACAGAAGGAAAGAAATAACTAAGTTTGGAGCAGAGGGGACTTCTGGGAAGATGGCATCAGAGTCGGTAGGCAGGGCTCAACTCTTCCACAAAAGCAATGGATGAAATTAAAAAAGCTGATGGAGGGAGCAGCTTTGTTGGGGATCTACAGACCAGGAGATTTGCTGTGCATCCTCCAGGAGGGTGAGGGTCAGAGGGACAAAGAAGCTGAAACCAAAACCATGAGTTACCAGCCCCCAAGGCTGGGAAAGGCATCCATCCCCCACCCTCACGGTAACAGCCTGGATAAAGCATGGGGCTCATTGCGGTCAACTGAGAGGGGAACAAAGGTCTTCCTCCCTGGGAAGAGGGAGGGAGCAGTGAAGGGCAGAGAATAGTTTCTCTTCAGTGAGTTTGGCCAGCAGAGCCTGCTTTGAATCTCAGCTCTGGCCAGGCCAGAATCACCAGCAAGTGGAGGTCAAAGGAGACATCTCCATGGAAAGATTCACTGACAAGTGCCATCTGCTAGCTGCCTGGGAAACTGCAAGGTGAAAAAAACTTTTTCTGGAATCTCATGTCCCAGACCCCTTGGATTGGATGTGTACACAATTAGTGAATCTCTGGCTCTATGTTGATAGCTTAAGCTGGGCAATTTTAAAGACTTAGTATAGGTTGAACCAAAATCAAAGAAGAGCTGTGAAACAAAACCACTAGGCAAGAGAGAGAAATTGACAGAGTAAACTCACTAAAATATTCAGATGCTGTAGCCATTTGATATAATTATTAATTCAAAAAATCAACATTGACTCATGCTTGTAAACTGATCTGTTCATCTGGGCATGATTGGGTTATGATTAGGGTGTTGACTGGGCCAAATCAGTAGGGCGTTGAGCCCTGCCCCTCAGTGGGTGTGGTCTCAAGTATCAAAGGCAAGGCAAAAGACAGAGGGAGCAGATTTGAGAAGCAGTTTTGAGAAGCAGTTCTGATATTGGAGAGAACGCTCCAGGAGGGAGAAGTGAGCCATTCGCCTGATAGTCTACAGCTGACTGGAGAGAAACATAGCCCCGGGAAGAGAGGAACCCAAAAAGCCTGAACCCTGGCAAATGTCAGCAGCTGTCTTGCTCCAATACGTGGTAATGGACTTTGGTGAGGGAAGAAGCTTATGCTTTATGGGCTGGTAACTGTAAACCTCTACCCCAAATAAATACCATTTATAAAAACCAACCAATTCTTGGTATATTGCAAAGGCACCCCTTTGGATGAATAATACAGATGCCTAGACATCAGCAAAAAATTACAAGCCATACCAAGAAACAGGAAGAGATGGCTCAGCAAAGGAACAAACCAAAAATCCTGATGAGACACCGGATTTAAGAAAACTAATTCATGATAATCACACAAATCTCCTAAATCAGTTCAAGGAGTTGAAAAAAAAATATGATTAAAGAGATAAAGGATATTAAGAAGACCCTGGGTGAGTATAAAGAACAATTCAAAAGCCTGCAAAGAAAAGTAACAGAGCTCATGGGAATGAAAGACACAATGGATGAGATTAAAAATACAGTAGAGGGAGTGGATGTAGCTCAGTGCTTGAGCCCCAGCTTCCCATGTACTAGGTCCTGGGTTCAATCCCCAGTACTTCCTTAAAAAAGAAAAAGTACATTGGAGGCATACAACAGCAGATTTGAATTGATTGGAGACAGAATTGATGAATTGGATGACTGAGCATCTGAACTTGAAAAGACAGAAAAACAGAAAGAGAAAAGAAGAAAGAAATGGAACAGGGTCTCAGAGAATTGAATGACAATGTGAAATGCACAAACACACATGGTATTAGTGTTCCAGAAAGAGAGGATAATGGAAAAGGGGCAGAAAGAATATTTGAGGAAATAATGACTGAAACTTCCCAACCCTATGAAAAACATAAATATCAATATCCAAGAAGGACAACACACCCCAAACAGAAGTAATCAGAATAGACCTACTCTGAGACACTTACTATTCAGAATAACAAACACCAGAGATAAAGAGAGGATTCTGAAAGCAGCAAGAGAAAAGCAATGCATCACATGCAAGGGAACGTCAATAAAACTAAGTGCCAACCTCTTATCAGAAACCATGGAGGCAAGAAGAAAATGGTATGATGTATTTAAGGTACTGAAAGAGAGAAACTGCCAGTCAAGAATTCTTTATCCAGCAAAACTGTCCTTCAAAAATGAGGGTGAGTTTAAAGTCTTTACAGATAAACACAAACTGAGAGAGTATTTTGCCAAAAGACCATAATTACAAGAGATTAAAGGGAGTGCTGCAGCCTGAAAGGAAAAGACAGGGCAAGAGACTTGGAGAAGAGTGTAGAAATAAAGAATATTAGTAAGGGTAACTAAAAGATTAAAAAGACAGACAATAGTAAGATATGACAATGGAAAGTCAAAGGATAAAATGGACAAAGTAGGTAATGCCTTTACAGTAATAACATTGAATGTTAATGGACTGAATTCTCCCATCAAAAGACATAGCCTGACAAGATGGATAAAAAAAAAATGAGCCAATTATATGCTGTCTACAAGAGACTCACCTCAGGCATAAGGACACAAACAGGCTGAAAGTGAAAGGTTGGAAAAAGATATTTCATGCAAACAGTAACCAAAAAGAGCTAGAGTAGCAATACTAACATCAGACTATATATATATATATATATATATATATATATATATATATATATATATTAGTGTGTGTGTGTGTGTGTGTTACATATCCCCCCCTTTCTGCTTGCTCTTGCTGTGTTCATTTTTGTGTTCTTCTGTGTCTGCTCTGTCTCCCCCCATTGCGGCGACTCACTGAGTCAGCTCACTGTGCAGGCAGCTCTGCTCCGTTTGCGGATGGTTTTTTGCTTCCCTTCCCAGGTGGCTCTGTTCTGTTCACGGGCAGCTTGCCCTGCCCGTGGTGGCTTTGCCCTGACCGTGGAGGCTTTTTGCCCTGCCCACGGTGGCTCTGTCCTGCCCACGGTGGCTTGCCGTTCTCAAGGCAGTCTGCCCGCCCGGAGAGGTCCCCGGGAACCAAACCTGGGACCTCCCATGTGGTGAACCGGCGCCCTATCCACTGGGCTACGGCCGACCCCCCAGACAATATATATTTTAAATGCAAAACTGTTATAAGAGATGAAGAAGGTGAGTATATATTTTTTTAAAAGGGCAATTCACCAAGAAGAAATACCTACAATAAAATAACTGTAATAAATATTTATGCACCTAACTTGGGTACCCAACATACATGAGGCACACACCAGCAAAAGTGAAGGGAGAGGGAAGTGGATGTGGCTCAAGTGGCTAGGTGCCCACCTACCACAAAGGAGGTCCTGGGTTAGTTCTTGGTGCCTGCTAAAGAAGATGAGCAAGACAGCGAGCTGAATGCGATGGGCTGGTGCAGTAAACTGATGCAACAAGATGATGCAACAAGATGATGCAACAAGATGATGCAGTGAGATGACGCAAGAAAGAGACACAGTGAGGAAACACAATGAGAGACACAACAAGCAGGGAGTGGAGGTGGCGCAAGTGATTGAGTGCCTCCCTTCCACATGGGAGGTCCCAGGTTCAGTTCCCAGTGCCTCCTTAAAAAAAGATGAACAGAGAGCAGACAGTAAGTGCAAACCATGAGGGATGGGGTGTGGGTGGGAGGGAGAAATAAGTAAATAAAATAACTCTTTAAAAAAAAAGTGAAGGGAGAATTAGATGTCTCTACAGTAATAGTTGGAAACTTCAATACACCACTCTCAGAACTGGATAGTGCATCTGGACAGAAGATAAATAAGGAAACAGAGAGCTTGAATAATATGATAAATGAACTATACCTAACAGACCTTTATAGAGTATTACACCCCAAAATGGCAGGATATACATTCTTTTCAAGCGCTCATGGATCCTTCTCCAGGACAGACCATATGTTGGGTCACAAGACAGGTATCAATAAACGAAAAAAGATCGAAATTATACAAAACACTTTCTCTGATCATTATGCAATGAAGCCGGAAATCAATATAGGACAGAAAAAGGGAAAATTCACAAATATATGGAGATTAAACAATACAATATTAAATAACCAGTGGGTCAAAAACAATTGCAAGAGCATTAAGTAAATATCTTGAGAGGAATGAAAATGAGAACACAATATATCAAAACCTATGGAACACCACAGAGGCAGTTGTAGCAGTTTAGCATTATTTATGAATTCTAAAAACAGATATTGGATTATGTTTGTAAACTGGTCTGTTCCTCTGGGCAGATTAGGCTATATTAATTTCAGAGGTCTCACTTTTACTTGATTAAATTATGATTAGGGCTTTGATTGGGCCATGTCAGTAGGACGTTGAGTCCCCACCCCCTTGGTGGGTGGTGACTCACAGAGAAAATGACATGGCAGAGGAGAAAGTTAGAGTTTTAAGGCTGGAGCCCCGGGAAGTAAACACACAGGAGAAGAACACAGAAGAATAGAGATGGCTCCATAGACATGGCAGAGGCCCTGGGAAGAGAGACATTTACCTGATAGTTTACAGCTGGCCTTGTAGAGAGAGCAGAGAAACTGAGCCCAGAGAGAAATGGGCCCCAGGAAAGAGACAAGACTTGTCCCAGCCTGCAGTTGAGTTTGGAATAAGCTGGGACCATGGAGACTTAAGAGGAAGAGGAAGCCTGAACCCTTGCAGATGTTGGCAGCCATCTTGCTCTAACATGTAGCAACAGACTTTGGTGAGGGAAGTAACATTTTATGGCCTGGTAACTGTAGTACTCCAAATAAATACCCTTTATAAAACCCAAAAGATTTCTGGTACTTTGCATCAGCACCCTTTTGACTGACTAACACAGCAGTGCTGAGTGGGAAATTTATAACCCTCAATGTTGACATTAAAAAAGAAGAAAGAGCTAAAATTGAAGATCTAACTGCATACCTGTAGGAATTAGAAAAAGAACAGCAACTAACCCCAAACCAATTGGAAGGAAAGAAATAGTAAAGATCAGAGCAGAAATATATGAAATCAAGAAAAAAAAAGCAATAGAGAAAATCTACAAAACCAAAAGTTGGTTCTTTGAGAAGATCACCAAAATCAACAAGCCCTTAGTTGGGCTGTCAAAAAAAAAAAAAAAAAAAGAGAGAAGATGAAAGTAAATAAAATCAGAAATGAGAGGGGGGACATTACCACTGACCCCGAAGAAATAAGAGAGATCATAAGAGGTTACTATGAACATCTCTACACCAAAACTAGACAATGTAGATGAGATGGACAAATTCCTAGAAACACACAAACCACCTACACTGACCCTAGAAGAAACAGAAGACCTCAACAAACCAATCACAAGTGGAGAAATTGGAAACAGTTATCAAAAGCCTCCCAAAGATGAAAGCCCAGGACCAGATGGCTTCACAGGTGAATTCTACCAATCATTCAAAGATGATCTGATACCAATCTTATGCAAGCTCTTCCAAAAATTGAACAGAAAAGAACACTACCAAACTCCATCTATGAAGCCAACACCACCCTAATACCAAAGTCAGATAAAGATACTGCGAAAAAAGAAAAGTATAGACCAACATCTCTAATGAAAATAGATGCAAAAATACTCAACAACATACTTGCAATACCAAACCCAAAAGCACATTAAAAGAATTATAGGGAAGTGGATGTGGCTCAGGCAACTGGGCTCCCGCCTACCACATGGGAGGTCGCTGGTTTGGATCCTGGTGCCTCCTAAAGAAGACAGTGAGCTGGCGTGACAGGCAGGCATGGCAAGCTGACACAGCAAGAGACACAAGAAGAAAAAAACATGAGAGATACAACAAAGCAGGGAGCAGAGGTTCCCACTTCCTCCTAAAGAAGACAGAGAGCTGATGCAACGGGCAGGCGTGGTGAACTGACACAACAAGATGATGCAGCAAGAGACCCAGGGAGGAAAAACATAATGAGAGATACAACAAAGTAGCGAGCAGAGGTGGCTCAAGTGATTAGGCACCTCCCTCCCACATCAAAGGTCCTGGGTTTGGCTCCAGGTGCCTCCTAAAGAAACAAGGAAGATGAACAGACACAGCAATTACAAATAACAAGGGGGTGGGGAGAAATAAATAAATCTTAAAAAAAAAAAGAATTATACACCACAGGGAAGCAGATGTGACTCAAGCAGTTGGGCACCTGCCTACCACATGGGGGAGGCCTCCTAAAGAAGATGAGCAAGACAGTAAGCTGACCTGATGGGCTGGCATGGCAAGGTGATGCAGCAAGATGATGCAGCAAGATGATGCAACGAAGAGACATGAGAAAACACAATGAGAAACACAAGAAGCAGGAGCAGAGATGGCTCAAGCCATTGAGTGCCTCCCTCCCACATGGGAGGTCCCAGGTTGGGTTCCCAGTGCCTCCTGAAAAGATGAGCACACAAGGAACAGCAGACAGCAAGCACAAACAATGAGCGGGGCGGGGGTGGGGAGAGAAATAAATAATAAAATAAATCTTAAAAAAATATATATATATATATACACACACACACACCATGATCAAGTGTGTTTTATCCCAGGTATGCAAGGGTGGGTCAACACAAGAAAATCTGTTAGTGTAATAAGCCACATTAATAAATTGAAGAAGAAAAATCACATGATCCACTCAATTGATGCAGAAAAGGCATTTGACAAAATACAGCATCCTTTCTTAATAAAAACACTCCAAAAGGTGGTACTAGAAGGACGCTTTCTCAATATGGAAAAAGCATATGTGAAAAACCTACAGCTAGCATTGTACTCAAAGTTGAAAGACTGAAATCTTTCCCGCTGAGATCAGGAACGAGACACGCATGTCCAGTGTCACCACTGTTATTCAGTTTTGTGCTAGAAGATCTAGCTAAAGCAATTAGGCTAGATAAAGAAATAAAAGGCACCCAAATAGGGAAGAAAGAAGTAAAACTTGCACTATTCACTCATGATATGATCCTATATCTAGGAAATCCTGAAAAATCCACAATAAAGCTACTAGAACTAATACACGAGTTTAGCAAAGTGGTGGGATGCAAGATTAATACCCCAAAATCAGTAGTGTTTCTATATTACTGATGTGCAATCTGAGGAAGAAATCAGAAAAAAATTCCATTATAATAGCGACTAAAAGAATCAAATATTTAGGAATAAACTTAACAAAAGGCGTAGAGGACCTGTATTCAGAAAACTACAAAATATTGCTGAAAGAAACTGAAGAAAATAAATAGAACTACATTTTGTGTTCATGGGCTGGAAGACTAAATATCATTAAGATGTCAATTCTACTCAGACTGATTTACAGATTCAATGCAATGCCAATAAAAATCCCAAAGCCTTTTTTGCAGAACTGGAAAAGCCATTTATCAAATTTATTTGGGAAGGTAAGG
>PVKH010047240.1:0-10316 GCA_004027955.1 Chaetophractus vellerosus | reverse complement strand
GGTGACTTTGCCATGCCTGTGGGGGCTTTTCCCTGCCTGTGGCAGCTTTTTTTGCCTTGCCCACAGTAGCTTTGCCCCATCCACAGCAGCTTGCCTTTCTCAAGGCCATCTGCCCACTCGGAGAGGACTCCCATGTGGTACACCGGTGCTCTTATCCACTGAGCTATCTAGCTGGCCCCTAAATATCTTTTAAAAAATAAAAAAAAAATTAAGATAAGAGAAAGAGCTTTGGGTTTTCCCAAATTTTCCAATTTGTAAACAAATCTTTCTCTTACTATTTTTTCACTGATAGTGTGTATAAATATCTCATACTCCAAACCTTTAAAATAACATTAAAACAAACTTCACTCTATTATTGTTTCCTTTTCTCACAATTTGAAAATGTTTGTATTTGAAAATATGAATTCATGAGGAAAAGGATCTCACAAATGATAATAACTTGGTGGTCTGCTCATGATTAGTTCTGTATTGATGATGCAGGCTCAACAAATTACAATTTAATTTTAAAAAATTATTTCTCCTATATAATTTTCAAAACACTAGGTACTCAAAAAAGTGATCCAGTTAAATTCCTGTGTTTATCCCTTAACACACTACATATTTTCATCCAACTTTCCTTCTATAAGTTGAAATAGAGTAATAAGAAAACATGAGAACCATGATATAAAAGTAAAAATCCATAAATTTGAACTCGCTGTGTATTATAGTAAAAAGTATGTATACCCACATTTTTTAACTGTTGAGTTGATCTGAATTATCCATAACATTTGCTAATACATCCCAAAATACTGCATTATATTTTCATGTTCTCCATAAAAATAATGTCCATTTGTGATTAGATTATAATGCTGGTCATGCATTCCATCTCAGAGGCCTGAGTAGCACAGGCTGGCTTGGTGACTGTGTTTTTGTAAAATTTCTTGGCTTAATAAAGCCAACTGGATGTATCTTATTAGAACTTTCCAAAATGAAACTCACTGAGATATTTAAATTAGGAGTTGACAACTCATGGAGAATATCCTCTGGGCTCATTTGTAGGACAATGTCTTATGGGTGAGTTTTGATTCCCAAATTCAATTAAATAGATGTACCAGACCCATTCCTGTCTTAGTAAAATTTTTCTAAGAAAGAAATGATTTTGCACCATTTCATCAGCAGATTTTGGCCATCTATGTGATCTGGCTTGCTTCCTCTGAAAATAATATTTCCTGCCAATTTTTTTTTTTTTTAAATGAAACTATACTCTCCCTGTCCAGTTGCTTTGAATGGATCCCATCCTCTTTTTAATCCAAGATTTCTCACAATGAGCTACTTTCATAAATTGCCTCATATTAGTCCATAAAATTAATTGTTTAATTTTTTGTTCCTTTTCCCTTAGACCTTTGGATTTTGAAACAACACACAACCACGGGTCATCTCTTGAATGTTGCTCCCTGCATTTCCAGTAGAAGGGAGTGCTCTCCTGTCCGGAACAGAAAACTCGCTTAACTTCCTTCAGTATGCATTAATGATGTATTTCTAAGTATTCACCCTTATGTGTAGTAGAGCAAATATGTCTTTTGCCATTCACAAAATGTGTATCTGTACCTTCCATCAAAATGCATAGTCCTGGAATTCCTTTTTTTACATACTCATACCTTAAAGTCCCAAACATTTTTTGCAGTCAATATTCAATTTTCCCTCTTCCATCATGTCTTTTTTAAAGTAACAGGGCAGGGATTGACCCTGGGACCTCATATTTAGGAAGTGGGAAGGCAGATCTCAACCTCTTTGATTCATCAGCTCCCCTGAGTTGAATTTATTCTGTTTGTTTTTTGTTTTCTTTTTAGGAGGGAGCTGGGGTTGTTATGGGACCTCATATATGGGAAGCAGGTGCTCAACTGCTTAAGCCACATCTGCTCCTTCATCATGTCTTTTTATATCTCTTTATCATTGATTTTTTACTCAGTTTACTTAGTTGAACTGACGTTATGTATTTTTCTTCCATTGGAGTGGTGATTCACTTCAGACTTTCAATCTGTAGCATAGAACAAGTGCTATTTTAGGTGATGAGTGAATACATAAATAATTTACTTGATTTAAATAAAGTTATTTCACCAAGGCACTCATGGCATAATATTTATAACTCTAGGAATGGGAAGAGTCTTCCTGTGGCATATAGTTATATTCACATGTATTTTACTGTTTCCTCTCACTGGTTTCTCTTAGTCTTCCTCTATTGGGTTTTCCTTTCTAAAATGTTTGCACTCACTTGGCTCTCGCTCTCACACCCACAACATTTGCCTCTTCTTTGATATTAAAATAGAAGATCCTATTTTCATTTTCATTGCCTTTACCCTTCTTTTATGCTCCATTATTTTGTTTTTCATCAATAATTAAGATGTTCTGATTTTCAGGTATCTTTGGGATGCAGCACAGAAGTATATTAATCTAAGAGCATTTCTTTCTTAATAAGTGAATTGATCATATTTACAGTTCTGATAGCAATTATGGTCTAACTTGACTATCATTTTATATTATCTTTTACTTCAGCATGGCTGCTTTCTTTGTTTCCTGACTTATTTTTGGATTCATATATTTTCAAACAAATCAATTTTATTGATGCATATTAATAAAGCAAACTATTTATCAAAAGTATACAATTAATTGCATTTGGTATAATCACATAATTGTGTGTTCATCACATCAATCATTATTAAAGTATTTTCAATGTGACAATAATAATAATAATAAACAAAAAACCAACAAACATGAAAATTTCTACCTCTCAATCTTTCTCTTATTCTTGCTGTGCATAGCTGTTATTTCTGGCTTTTCTTACACAATTATTTATTTGTTTATTAAGCAGTTTTATTGAGATATATTCACATAACATACAATCTCTTCAAAGTGTATAATAAATGGCTCTTAGTATATTCACAATGTTGCACAGTCATTATCTTAAAAATGTAAGAACAATTTCATTACCCAAAAAAGAAAGATTCCACCAGACACAGAGTAATACATATTGTATAACACAATTTATATAAAATGTAAATATAAATAAATTTAAAAAGTTAAAATTGGATAAATGGTTATGTAGGGCTGAGGAAGGAATGCTGAGGGATATGGACTCTTTCTGTTCCCTGAAATTTTTAAGTGTCTTTTCTGTCCATGATTCCGGTTTAATTTATAAGAAAACTGTTGAATTAATTCTTTTTATATTAAATATTTTATATTTAATTGATGTCTTAAATATCTTTAATTTATAAGTTTATATAATCTAATTTCATCACAAAATATAAATTAAAATATTTAATTTCACATCTTCTCCTTCTGGCATTTGAACAACTTTCATTGGTACATTTCATCCAAAATTATCTTAAGAAAATTATTAGTGCAAATAAATATTTATAAATTATCATTAGCCAAAACATAATATTTTAAAAATACAATTACCTTGTTTGTAAATGAAATTCATAAATGTGTTTAGAATTAATTCTGTTTATGCTCATTAGCTACATTTTCATACCTGAATTTCTCTAATTATATATTATAAACTTTCAACATTTGGTTTGTTGGATAATGCCTTTCATAAAAAATTTTGGAAGGCTATTAACTGATATCATTTTGTAATTTTATGTACTTAAGCATATCATTCTTTTCCTTCTGAAATATATTACCCATCCTGTATTGTAAAGATTTCTTATGTTCCAATTCTTTCTTATATGCCCTCCATAGAAATCATACCACTATATTGTCTCCATCATTTTGTGTTGTTGACAAAAATATGAGGCTGTGCTGTTAAAATTTTTCTTTGTTGGTGATTGTCTTTTACTCTCTATATACTTTCAGAAGTGGTTATGCTTTTTTTTGTTTCAGTTTGATAATCTCATCAGCTTATTACCCTACATAATTGTACATCAGTGATTTTATATGCTTAACACTTTGCTTTAAAACTTTATCTTATAATTATTAAATTTATTATGAAAGATATTGAAGTATTCACTCAAATAGAGCTTCAGTCTCTAACTGTTCTTCTCTGCCTTTTTGGTACACCCTTCATCTGCCAGAATGTTTTATAGTGGAGAAACTTAAGGCAAATGTATTCAGGTTTTTTGACCTACCATTCATAAAATGCAGGTTTTTTGGAAATTCTTAAAGATTTTCTACATAGCCATCCATGTCATGTGCTCTGAAAGACCGTTTTATCTTTCTTTTCAATCTCTTATTTCCACAAACCATTTATTTTCTTGTCTTACTGTACTAACTAGGATATCCACTATGATAATGAGTACAAATGGATATTTATGCATCCTTGCCCTGTTCCCAATTTTAGAGGTGAAATGTTCAGTTTCTTACCATAATGCTTTAACAATTTTAATGATCATTTAAAGGAAACTGCTTTTGGAATTATTGATATTTTAAATTGTTTTATAATTCTCAATTATATTTATCTCCTCTAATCTTGATTATTTCACTCTTTATGCTCTTTAGTTTTTTCTTTTAGTATTATTTTTAAAGAAGCTTTAGATTACATAAATATTACTTTGAAAATATAGGACATTCCCATATACATCATTTCCTACCCCTCCCACACATTTCCCCAATAACAACTTCTCAATAGTGTGGTACTTTTGATCCAATTGGTGAACACATATTGAAGCATTGCTACTAACAATTGTATATCGCTTGCATTATGGTTTTTTTACTTTGCCCTGCATGATTTTATAGTTTTAAAGATCTTTTCTCTTCATCGTTCCTCAAAATATGATATTTGGTTATTGATATGAAATATTTATTTATTTTTGATATGGGCATTTAAAGTTATAATTTCCATCAAGGACTGTATTTTCTGGCTCCAATATTCTTTATTAGACAAGTTGCAGCATTAAAGAAAAATCATGAATAAAAGAAAGAATTTCCAAGTTCCACCCTATTATTAAAACCACTGTGTATTAGTGTGGTATAATAGTTGCAATTATTAAAAGAATATTTTTATAAATGTTCTATTAAATATGGTCAGTTATATTAAGGTTAACTGTTATGTGACACAATACTATATTTTTATACAGTTGTTTTGGTACAGACCTTTATTTTTATTCTAATAACATTTATACAATGAAAAATTTACATTTAATAAAATTAAAAAATATAAGTTCAGTGCTTTAATTATATTTACAATGTAGTACTATCATTGCCTCCATCTATTACCAAAGTTTTCCATCTACCCAAATAGAAACACTGTACAATTTAAGCATAACTCCTCAATTGTTACACTCACCGTGGGACCTGGCAACCTATAGTCTAGGTTCTCACTATGAATTTGCTTAAACTAAATATTTCATGTGAGTGAGGTCATATAATATTTCTCTTTTGTGTCTGGCTTATTTCAGTCAACATGCCTTCAATGTTAATACAAATTGTTGTATGTATCAGAACTTCATTCTTTTTATGACAGAATAATATTCATTTGTATATATGTACCCATTTTTCATATATCTACCCCTAAGTTGATAAACAATTAAGTTTTAATTCAATGAAGACTTGAGTTGCTTCCATCTACTGGCAATTGTAAATAATGATGCTAAGGCCACAGTTGTACAAATATCTGTGGCCCTGTTTCAATACTTTTGGGTATATACATAAGAGTGGGATTGCTTGCTTATATGGTAACTCTAAATTTAACTTTCTCAGGAAATGACAAACTGTCTTCCACAGTGGTTGCAGAATTTTACCTTCCCACAATGTATGAGTTTTCTCCATATCCTTTCCAACAACTATTGTGTTGAATGGACTTTTATGACTAACCTTTCTAGTGGTTTGAAATTGTATCTCATTGTGGTTTTGATTTGCATTTTCTCATAACTAATATTATTGAGCCTCTTTCCTTGTGCTTTTTGCCAATTTGAATATCTTCTTTGGAGAACTGCCTATTTAACTATTCCTACTTTTTAAATTGGGTTGTCTGGCTTTTTATTGTGGAGTTGCATGATTTCTTTATATAGACTGGATATTAAACCTTTATTAGCTATGTAGTTTCCAAATGTTTTCTCCCATTGAGTAGGTTGTGTTTTCACTTTCATGATAAAATCGTTTGTTGTACAAAACTTTTTATTTTGATGAATTCCCATTTAAATATAATTTTTTCTTTTGTTGCTTGTGGTTTGGATGTAAAATCTAAGAAATAATTGCCAAACATGTGTCCTGAAGATACTACCCTATGTTTTCTTATAGAAGTTTTAGACTTATGGTTCTTATATTCAATTCTTTGATTCATTTTGAGTTGTTTCTTGTGTATCAGGTGAGGTAGAGCTCTACCTTCATTCTTTTATATATGGACCCCCTGTTTTCCCAGGACAATTTGTTGAAGAGACTATTCTTTCCCTATTGAAATGAATTAAAAATCAGGAAGGAGATGTGGCTCAAGCAATTGCACTCCTGCCTATCACATGAGAGGTCCTGGGTTCAGTTCATGGTGTCTCCCAAAAAAGGAAGATGAGCACACAATGAACAGACACAGCAAGTGCAAACAACAAGGGTTGCAGTGAGAAATAAATGAATTAATTAATTAATTAATATATCTTAAATACATCACCATTGGCCCTTTGAGTAATGGCAGATGAAGCAAAAAAAATCAGAAGAGTGAACAGCTAGAGCCCCAAGCTTAACATTATAAAATGGGAGTAGGAAAGATTTTAAAAAGATTCACCCTGCAGTAGGCCCACTCTCCATGCCTTGGACCGTGTACTTTTCACAGTTTCTTGTTTCTTCATGAATTATTTACTCTTTTGTGTAAAATAAAACAAACAAAAAAAAGTTGTTGGGGCCGGCTGGATAGCCCAGTGGATAGGGCATCGGCATACCACATGGGAGGCCCCAGGTTCAGTTCCCGGGGACCTCTCCTAGCGGGCAGACCACCATGAGAATGTCAAGCCGCCATGGGCAGGCCAGAGCCACCATGGGCAGGGCAAAAATCTTCCACGGACAGGCAAAAGCTGCCACGGGCAGGGCAGGTCGCTTGTGAATGGAGCACAGCCAGCCTCCTGCGAACATGGGCCAGCCCATGAATGGAAGCAGAAGCCGCCCACAAGCAGGGAAAGCCGTGCCTGCACAGTGACCACTCTTGGCGCGTCGCCGTAGCCCGCGGGGGGGGGGGGGAGATATGTAATAAAAATAAATAAATCTTTAAAAAAAAAGTTGTTCATAAACATGAAGATTGATTTCTGAACATTGAATTGAATTTGATTGGTATATGTTTCTGTCTTTGGGCCTGTACTATACTTCATTGATTACTTTGTATTTTTGTAAGTTTTACTCTCAGGAAGTGTGCACTTGCAACCTTAATTTCCTTTTCCAAGATGGCTTTGGATACTTGGGTTCCTTTATCCTTTCATATAAATTTGATGATAGGTTTTTTTTTCATTTCTGTAAAGTAAGTTGTTGTATATTTGATTCAGATTGCATTGAATTTGGAAATTGCTTTGGGTAGAATTGACATGTTAACAATATTTAGTTTTCCAATCTATGAACATGGAATGTCTTTCCATTTTTGAGGTGTTTTCTGATAACTTTTAGTAATATTTTGTTGTTTTCTGTTAATAAGTCCTTTACATCCTTAACTTTATTTATTTATTTCCCAATATTTCATTCTTTTATTTGCTACTGTAAATGGATTTTTTTTTCTTGAATTCCTCCACAGACTGTTCATTACTAGTCTATGAAAACACTATTGGGACATGGATGTGGCTCAGGTGACTGAGATCCCACCTTCCACATAGGAGGTTCAGGTTAAGTTCCCAGTGCCTACTTCAGAAAATAAACAAGACAGTGAGCTGGTGCAGTGAGCTGGTGCAACAAGATGATGCAGTGAGATGACATAACCAAGGAAACACAATGAGAGATCCAACAAAGCAGGAGCAGAGGTGTCTCAGGCAGTTAGGTGTCTCCCTCCCACTTGGGAGGTCCTGGGTTTGGTTCCCAGTGCCTCCTATAAAAGAGAAGACCAGCACACAACAAAACAGAAACAGTAAATGCAAAAACAACAAGGGTGTGGGGAGAAATAAATAAATAAATTATAAATCTTAGGGAAAAATACTAATGATTTTTTCTGTGTTCATCTTGCAACCTCAAACACTTTGCTGAATCTGTTAATTAGTTTAAGTGCCTTTGTTGTGCTTTTGTGTGTTTTACTTTCAACCTGTATAACTACTTTTAGTAATTCTTAGTGGGGGAGTCTTTTGTTGATGAACTCTCTCAGTTTTGTTTTATCTGTGAATTTTTAAACTCTCCCTAGATTTTGAATTTTTACTGGATAAAGATTTTGTGGCTGGCAAATATATCCTACCACTGTATTCCTGTACCCTTAGTTTCTGATCCGAAACTGGCACTTAGCCTTTTTTTGGATCCTTATATCACTTTTCTCTTGCTGCATTCAGAATTCTTTCTTTTTCTATGACATTTGAAAATCTGAATAGTGTGCTTCTTAGAGTAGGTCTATTAGGATATATTCTGTTTTGATTATGTTGAGCTCTGTGGACATATATATTTTTTAAGAGTTAGGTAGTTCAGCCATTATTTCCTCAAATATTCTTTCTGTCCCTTCTTCCCTTCTCTTCTCTTTCTAGGACATTCATGATGCATATGCTTGCACCATTCATGCTGTTCCTCAAATCCTTGAGACACTGCTGATTTGTTTCCATTCTTTATCTATTTGTTCTTTGACTCTATGATTGTTTTAAAAGATGTATTTTGTTAATTTATTTCTACCCTCTTCTAATGGTTTGTGCTCACAATATGCTCTCTGTGTCTATTCCTTGTCTGATTTTCTTCTTTTTAGTAGGCACCAGGATCTGAAACCAGGACTTCCCATGTGGGAGGAAAGCACCCAATGGCTTGAGCCACCTCTGCTCCCAGACAGAAATGATTTTGATTTCCTGTCTTCTAATTTGCTGATGATTTCTTATGCCTGTTCAAATATGCTGTTGTATGTCTATAGTGTATTTCTAATTTCTACTGTTGTGCCTTTCATCAGCATAATTTTTGTTTTGTAACTTTTTATAGTTTCAAATTTTTTGGTGCTCACATAGTGGCTTCTTAATGTCTTTTATCCTTTTGCAGATATTTTCTTTCATCTCCTTGAATTGATTTAGGAGATATAGATATGTTTGATCTTTTTGATTAGTTGTTTCAAATTCTGAGTGTCCTCTGAAGTGTTACTTTCTTCCTTTAACTGAGCTATATCTTCCTGTTTCTTAGTATACCTTGTATTATTGGGCTGATATCTTTATGAAGGAAATCTGAAGGTTTATTTCCTCCAGTTGTCTATGGTTTTATTGTTCATTGGCTTTGTGTTAAGGCTCTTTTCAACACTTGGTTTTACTTATTCTAGACATTTATAGTAGTCCATTTTTAACTGTTCAGATTTCCTCATCTCTTCTTCATTGGATTCTTGCTCTGGATATACAGTGCATTTTTATGATTGCTATTTTTGTGCAATTGTTTTACCTACAGTTGACCATTTCATTTCCTCTGTTCCTTCCCCAGGATACTTAATCCGTTTAACAGTTTTTGTACAAATTTTTATCCCCAACTAAAAATTTTGTTTCTTTAGCCTTAAAATTTTTAAATCCTGTGTATTTTAATGAATTTATCTCATTTATCACTTAATCATTTAATTTCTTTATGTCTGCCAGATTATTTTGAACTGCCTCATGTTTTGCTATCTTTCCTTTTTCTCTTGTATATAAAGTTTCTGGTCTATTTTCTCTATGTATGAAAACAATTTCTTTTCTAACATTCATCTCTTTTTTGTATACATTATTGCTCCAAATCATTATCATCTATTTGTTGTTTCTACTATTTCTTTTCCCTTTATTTGGTACACATTTTTTATCTTTGAGTTGGAACTCTAAAAGAGAAATGGTGTATTTGTTCAAAATATTTTGAATATATTTCTCTTATCTTTCATGTTTCTCAATAGGCAATTGAGATAAAATCTGAATGTTGGTGTTCTTCTGTCTTGTTAATTTCTTCAGAAGCTCAGGGAATGAAAGACTTGGAATGTCATCTTGAGAGGAGGAAGGAAGAATTCTGTTCAGATATTTTCTTTAAATATATTCTTTACAAATGATTTGTTTTCTTGTTTCCAACAGATCATCAAAGTATTCTAGTTGTAGTTTAGGTCCTATTTCCCATAATTATGATTCTGAGCTGAATTGCTTTGGATATCAGCACACTGTGGGAGGCATCCCATATTGTTTATGTACCCATTTAATATTTTAACACTTGTGTTCCAAATCCTTATATTGAAAAGTAAAGTGTTTTTTTTTTTTTTT
>PVKH010047239.1:0-10314 GCA_004027955.1 Chaetophractus vellerosus | reverse complement strand
GTAGATTTCTGAAACTTTCTCTCAATGCTAATGCAGACAGGACAAATTAATTCTGCTCCTTTAAATGTCAAAGATATAAATTAAAAATGTTTTCTGTCCCAAACGTGAATATTTTCCCAGCCGCTTGTTTTCCAGTCATAAAAGATCATCCCAGCAAATAGCAATTAACAGCGAAACACACACACACACAGCGCGGCGTGGATTTTTTAAAGAACGTGTTGTTCCTGCGTTAAAGAAAGGTGAGGAGTTCACTGTCCCTTCATCATCAGGAGCCTCGCCGCGGCTTTGCTCGCCCTCACCACACATATTGAGAGGTTCAGTCCCGAGTTCTATCTGTGACCTAAGTCACACAAACAAACAAAAACAAGCCTGTTGTTAAGTCGATTTCTTGAGACAAGCAGGGTAAAGACAAAAGGGGAAGCGACGCAGGTCTGTTTGTTTTCTTTCCCCGGCTTACCACTGCCCTTTTGCCCCCTTCTCCCCCGCACCCTCCCATACTCCCTCCCGGGATTTCGCCCGCCCCGCGGATGAGACGGTCATTTGCTGACCGCTTTGCCCAAACGCGTCACTTTTCGCGCTGGCGTGAAAGCAAGTGTGGTGGTGGTTTGGGAAGGCGCCGGCCGGACGTAGGCTGGGCTCAGCCTCCCAGCGGGGCTGAATGCCCTTGGGGCTCAGGAAGGCTCTGGCCCGGAACAGATTGCGCCTCCCGCCCGCCTGGGGGTCGGGGCTGGGTGAGGAGCCGCGTAACCCACAGTCGCGCGGAAGAGGCGAGACCCAGGTGTGCGGGCCGAGGCCGGGTGGGCGTGTGCACATGCTCCAGCGCCAGCCCGTCCGAAAACCTGAAAGGCGCGCCCCCCGCCCCCCGCGTCTGCTCCCCGGGCCGAGCCTCCTCGGTGGAGTTCTCGTGCCCGCAGACGCCGTGGCGCCCGCAGCTGAGCTAGGACCGACTTCTGAGGCGGGTCCAGGTTGCTCGCGCCCGCGTGTGGCGCGCGGTGGCCCGGTGGGGGGCGGACCCGAGGAAGTCAGAGGGTGGGACGCCCCCGAAATCTCTCGGTGGGCACACGTGTAGCCTAGAATCCCGGTGAAGGCCGTGAGAGGGCGAATTAACCCAGGTGTAGTGTCTCCGACTCGGCTCTCGGTCTCGGTGCGCACCCAAGGGCGTGCCCACTCCGGGGGCACAGACCATCTCCCCCGAGCCCGGTCACTGGAGTCTGCGTTGCACCCTTTTTCTTAGCGACCCCGTGGGTGGCTGCCGCGCGGGAGGCGGCGTTCGTTAACGTGGAAGCACAAAGCGGTGAAAATAGAGAGGGAAAAAGACATTTGATCCGGGCCGACCCTTTGTCTTGAAGCAGATTAGGCAGCCTAGAAATAGGAGGAAAAACAGAAAGTCTAGACAGGAAAACTTATTGTGTTCACAAAGTATAAAAATGAGCCGGGCGTCTGGGTACCTCAAGGGGTGAAGATAGATCCGTGTAGACAAGTAAGAAGACAAGACTGGGAAGATTTAAAGTAAAAGAAACTGCAGATTATTAAGAAAGTAACAGTAACGTGTCCCATACACTACAGTTTTATTGTTGGGTAGCAACCACCCGATTTATTTATTGCCAGGGCTATATAATAGAGATAATGACCACAAACTCAAGATAAATTCTTAGGCGCCTAGCCGGTCAATTCTTTTTTATTTAAGAGAGCGGGCCTGAAAGGTGAGCCTCATCTCCTGCCCTCTTGGAAGATCCGTCTTGCTTTCGACCATATTATAAGCACGACATGCAAATAAATAAGTGCCGCTGGGTCTGTGCGGGTAGACCTGCAGGATTTATTTCAGGTGAGGGGAGAACATACACGGAATATGAATTTCCATGGGAGCCGCAGAGTGATTCCTTTCCTCTCCCTTTCTGCCGATGCAGGGAGCGTCCCCAGAAAAAAAGCGTGAAGGTGTCATGTCTCAACTCCCTATTCCTTGGCATATAGGCCTGGGGAGCGATGGGGCAATGCAAAATGCAAAACGCATCCCCAAAATAGGCTGGTTTCCTGGGACCTTAAAGGGATTCTTGAGGATCCAGGGAAGGGTGCTTTGTAATTATGACCTCCAGTGGGGCGGGGAGTGGGCTGTCTAGGAGGTATATTAATATCGTTTTGAAATATGCGAAATGGTCAAAAGTTTGCTGCCCCGGAGCTAGGATGGGTCCTCCACCTGCCAACCTTTCTTGGCTCTCTGTTTTTCGTCCCCGGGTAAACACGTGAGGGAATTAAGGCTGACCTTGCTCGCTGACTACCAAGGTCAGATGGGATTGGGCAGTCCCAGGTGCTGGCTCCACCTGACCTGACTGCGGTAATGGTCCCCGGGCTGGCCTTTCACCAGGCGGCTTCGGAGCGTTTACCTCCCCCACCTGCGCTCGGCGGCAACGCTGCAGCTCTGGAGGCCGCCAAGATGAAGTCAGCATTCTCTTTGGATGTTTTTTTTCTTTCTAATTTTTTCTTTTTAGGTATTTTTCAGATATATAGTGTTTCAATCTTACAATAACTACTTATATTCAGAACTTTCTTTGAGCAATGTGGGCCAGAAAACAGACAAAAACACTGGTCAGTGAACTGCGATGTAAGAGAGGGAGGTGCAGAGGAGTGAGGAGGGGCGGACCGGGTTGGGGGCCAGTGAAGGAGAAAGAGATGTGGGTGGGGGAGATAGAGACCTAAAGACCGCACGAAGTAGAAGGCGGGGGACGGGCAAGGAGAGAAAGGAGAGCTAGGCGCGAGAGGGAGAAAAGAGTCTGTTCCTGGTGGTTTGGGCGAGGGGTGATATTATGAGGCTGAAAGCAGGACAAGTCCTCGTCAATCTTTTGCAATATTGGTGTCATTCAAGCACAACTTTATCTTTGAACCAGAATATCTTTTTCAATGATTTCCATAAGCACATAAATTATAATCTTCAGAGCCTTCAATATTTCTTTCGGTGCTTTATTGAGTGTTATTGCAGAGACCATTTATGAAGTGAATGATTCAACTTTTAATCCTTTGAACATTAAAGTGTATTCCACCGAATTTCCTTTTCAAAATAATCTAAAATAACAAAAAGAAACTGGCTCATTACATGAAAAAGTGACAAGCGTTTTGCTCTCAGCCTGGCAAGTTGCCTCACTCACTTCAAAGGATGATAAACTAATTGTTTCCAGAGTTTATAAGTAATTAAGCTATTATTTGAGGAATTTATGTAAGTTTTATTCACACTAGAACTTTCTATTTAGAAAAGCCAGAGACAAGTCTTCAAAAATACAAAGAGTTTAATAATTCAAAAAGTCTCTCCTTATTGTTAATAATGAGAATTATTTCTGTTTCAAAAGCATCGGAAAAATAAGCAGATTTAGCTTTTGTCTAGAGTATGTGATAAGTGGAGGTCATTATGTATAATTAATGCTGAAAGGAAAATGAACATGTAATGGCTTCCAAAGACTAAAACATCTGTAAATATCAAGTTAAGTTTTAAAAAGTTATTTTTTTAAAAAATCAGCTCGATTTGTCTAAATATGTCACATAGGAAAATACATATCTGGTGTCCATTTAGAATTCCATACAGAAAGTTAAAAACCTTAAACAAATAATTTTAGTATTTTTAAACCAGCTTTTGGTGCCTAGGCAACAAGCATTAATGCCAAGAAATGTTGACTGCTTGAGTTTCTCAGATTTAAATGTATTTATTGACCCATAGATTAAAAAAAGAGAGTATTTTGGCAAATCTTTTGAAATATATTAAATTCAAACAAATAGTATTTTTATAGTATTTCAACTCATGTTTGTCATATTTAAATAGTTAGGTTTGCCCAAATTGAAACAATAATTAAAAGAAAAAATTAGACTCTAAAAGGAAGTGACGAAACTTTGAAATTTTGTAAATTTCAGCAAAATATAGGACACTTTAATAGGCATTTATATATGCAATAACTATTTTAATACAATTTTTCCATCAACATGGTATCCTTTTTGTTCTTTGTTTTTACAAAAATCTGTTTTGTTGTCGCACAAAGAATTTCAAACATAATAGAATTTTCAGGACACATCTTTGAGGAATAATACCAAGACATAAATGTGAAAAATCCAAGTAAATGGCAGTAAAATCTTATTTGAAGTAAAATGAATTCCTGGAAGTTGTTTGGGAAAAAAATTAAGTGTGAGCTGGTCCAATATCCACTCCTCTCACCAGAAAAAGTGGAAGTGCTCTGTAACAATCATTACAAGTGATGGAATCTCAGCATAGCAAAAAAATAAATAAATAGAAAAAAAAAACAAAATTAAAACACAGCACTTGTTTTCCTCTAAAGCAAACGTCTAGAGTTTTCTGGAAATTGCGTATAAAATGTGCTGTGTGATTCAAGGTCCAGTGTTGTTTTGTAGTATCAGTGTAAACTCTGGCAATTTATCTCTGTCATTGTGTCACAATGTCTGATTCAATGTTTGCTGTAATATGTTTTCTTTATTCTAATTGACTAGCATTGCATTATTAAAAACAAAACTGAAGAGCCCTGGTTAGCAGTAATCCAATCCCAATTGTCTAGCACCATGTGATAATTGACCTTTTGGACATCATGCACACTTGGATTCACTTTCGGACACTTAGCTGTTTAAACTGACTTCATTACAGAAAGACAATGGTGACTTTGTTGCAACTGGCACCTGCAATATTTCACACAACACGTGGGTCATACCTTGCCAAGTCAACCACCATCATGATTCACGCCATAGCAGGAAATCAACTCTAGGCAAATTTTATAATATGAAATATGCTGTCATGATTGAGGAAAAATGAATTCTTTTTGCACATCCCTTTAGAGTTTTTTTTTTTTAAAGATTCATTTATTTTATTACATATCTCCCCTCCCCCACGCTGCAGCGACGCACTGAGACCCCCGCTTGTGGGCGGCTTCTGCTTCCATTCAGGGCGGGCTCTGCTTCAGTTCGTGGGTGGCTGGCTGCGCTCCATTCGCGGGCAACCTGCCCTGTCGGTGGCAGCTTTTTGCTCTGCCCACAGCGGCTCTGGCCCACCCATGGCAGCTTGCCCTTCTCAAGGGGGTCTGCCCGCTAGGAGAGGTCCCTGGGAACCGAACCGAGGGCCTCCCATGTGGTATGCCGGTGCCCTATCCACTGGGCTATCCAGCCAGCCCCCCTTTAGAGTTTTAAGGAGACTATTAGAAGCTTGTTTTCTGGTTTTCTTGAGGTAAAAATGTTATGCCATATTAAGGGGTGCTGCAGTTTTTTTTAAAATCAAGGTTTAATGGTTAAGGATTTTTATAGTACCTGGAATTCAAGATGTCCACAGCAATATAGTCCAGATAGAGAAATGCTGTTGTACCACGTTTGTGCTCTAGTTGAAGAGGGTTGACTAATGGGAAGTCTTGTCGGGGAGATGGAAGAGGCAGGCAGTGATTGGCTCTCCATGCTCCATGATAGGTGATCCTGCCTCTGTTCTAGAACAACACACAATTTAACCTCCGTGGGTCTCTTTCTTAATTTCTAATTGATACTAACATATTTCTGCAAAGCATTTTGCAATGTAGAATGTGGTAAAGAAATGCTTTAAATTATATTGACTAAAACAATAAAATCTCTCTCTCTCAGAGGTCTAGAATTTTTTCCTGGGGGTTGCTGAATCATAAGGGAATAGGACTCTGTTCTCAAAGTTCTAAATGTCCCTCAGAATTCTAAGATTCTTTGATTTTCCCTACCACCAGAAGTAAAATGACAGTGCCTCATTGTTTCATAGCATTTGTTGAGAGTAATTAATACCTTTATTGATTAAGCTTCCTCATGAAATAAAAGGTGATGTTTTCACCAATGACTGGATTGTGATCCAATAGACTGAAAAATAAAATGGCATGCCCCAGAGGGAAGAGTGAAGCCTAACCAAAAGAGCATCTCTTCCTCTCATTCCTCCCCTGCTTGAAAAAATCCACACATTCTAGTTTTCATTTAAATTCTATGTTATTATAGCCTGGATCTCTCCTTAAATCCTCATACATTTCTAGCATATTACACCGAATACTTTGTAAGACTGAAAGAACTGTGTGTGTGTGTTTTACAATTTTGATTCTCTACTGTACACTGGGCACTGAGCAGGACATTGAGATACTGAGATTCACATGACATTGTCTCTGCCTTCAAGGACTCCTCAAGGTGGGGAGCAAATTAAGACAACCACAGTAGCAATCCAGAGCAGTATAAACAGGTGCTATGGGAACACAAAAATTTAACCAACTACCTGGAGCCAGGGGATCCCAAAAGCCTTTGTGGTGGACTGAGGTGAAGGGGAGTGGAGATCAGGAATCGTTTCTGTATCAATCAGAGTTCAACCAAAAAAACAGAAACCACTCTGAATGACTATGGAGAAGGAATTTAATGCAGGGAATTAGTTACATAGAAGATAGAAGAGTCTGTCAAGCCAACCAGGTGACGGTGAGCCAAGCAAGAGGTGAGTAACAGCAGGAGCTGTTAGCATCTCTAGTCTGGAGGGACGGAGGGACGGAGGTGAGGTTACTGGACCCCAGGGGTCCAAATCACTTGGTGGAAGATGTAAACAGGAAGGCATGTCCAGTGGGAGCTGGAGATATCGAAGGCATAAGAGAGGGAGAAATATACTGCATTCTCTCCTTTTACCCTCTGATCTCTCGCCAGTACCTCATTTTGGCTAAAACCAACAACAATGGAAAAAAAAACCAACCCAGCTGATGCAGAGCGTGGGGAACACACAGGTTCAGCTCTTGTGCAGTACAGAGCAGAGCAGGGAAGGACAAAGAAGGGCTCTGAAGGCAAACATGTTTGGGAACCACACAGCTTCTAAGTGAGTGGGACCTTCCAGTCATTTTCTTATTAATTTCTCAATGTACTCGTTTGAGAATGTTGAAGAATTAGGGAGAGAGTGGCAATAGCAAGTTTGCCAGTGTGGCTGGAACAAAGAGGCAGGGGTGGGATGTTTCAGGACATGAGTTGGGAATTATAACAGCTAGGAGCAAAAAAATAACAAGTGGCTTCTGTAACAGCTTAACTTATTGGCAATCATTAGACCCCCAAAAGCCAAGGTAATACAGACTACTGGAGTTAACCCTTTGCAAAATAGAAAGATAGGTCTCCATTCAGATGCAGTGCTGCCCATCAGCAAATGCTATTCCTACAAAAAAACACAGGCTGCCTCCTTGATGCCTTTGGTTAACTTAGACTGTTATTGAATCAGCCATAAAGCCACTGGCGACACGGATCCAGTCATTCTCATAAACAAGTTCAAATTGCTCTCTAACCTAGAAGCAACATCCTTGGGGACAGTGTGACGTTCAGAGGGGGAGGTCAAAGTTTTCTGTACTCCCGTGTAATAAGAATAGCTCAGTCTATGACTTCACAGGTGTCAGACTCATGGAGGATCGTTTGGGAGGCGGGTTTACAACTAGGCAGCTCAGAAATCAGTGAGGAGGCTGTTGTGATAATGGTGCTTGATATTGGGGAAGGTGGATGATCATGAAGACTAAGAGAAGATAATTAGAAGGCAGGAGCAATACCATGGTTACTGGGTTGGAAAACTGGGCGGATTTTAGCTCCATTGTTGGGACAGTAACCTTAGAAGAAGGGGCAGGTCAGGAAGAAAGGGGATATGCTTGTTTTGGATGTTTTGAGTTTAAGGAACTCATGGGACATTAAGATAGAGATGCCGATTAGGAAGGTGAAGATATGGGTCAGCATTTCTGTAAGAGGTGGGAGCTGGAGATAAAAATGTGGGTGGAACCAGTGGAGTAGTTGAGATCATTCAGGATCTCTTTTTAGAAGTTTATGATAAAGGTAGAGCAAGGAGTAGGGCAGTAGATAAAGGGGGACACGATGAGGAAGGGATATATATATATATATATATATATATATATATATATATATGACATGAACATATTTCTATGTAGGGAAACAGGAGGAGATGTTGAAATTGTGGGAGAGAAAGTTGTTAAATAACGGAGAGATCCATCATAAAAGTGAGAATTGGGCTGTGAACCAGAAGTGGGATACCTTAGGCTTCAAGACTGAAGGCAAATGATGAGGACAGATATATGTTCAGGTACAGGATGATGGAGGAGGATGCTGGGGCAGTTCACACATGATAACCTTAATTTTCCTTTCTAGATAAATGTAGTCATGTTGTTTGATAATGAATGAGGTGGTAGCAGGTGACTGGATTTTAGCACTGAAAGTCCCACATGCTGGGAACCTCCTCTGTCCTGGACAAACTTGGAAGTTTGGACACTCTAAGGGTAGAGGGAAAGGGCTTGAGGGAATGTTAAATGTCAGCAGCCACCATAGAAAATGGGAGAGGGAGCTGACAAGAAATGCAAAGCTTGCTGGCCACCATCAAGCACTTAGATGGAATTGGAGATCATGGGGCAAGATTTTGTGTGTGGTTGTGTGTATTTTCTCCAGCAATGCTTCAGCATTTTGAGTTATTTTCCCAGGAGAGGGTGTGTTGACTCATCCAGGTGTGTGTTCAGAGCACTCTTGCAACCCGTAACGTGCGTTTATTAGAAATCTCCTTCTGGGTGGAGGAAAACTGTGTGAAACTCAGTGGCAAGGCTGCCAGAAATAGTCACTCATGTAGTGGAAGCATTTGTCAGTGGTGTACAACATTGCTCTTTCTTCATGTTTACATAGTTGACAAATGGCAGTATTACAACATTCCACACATCTTGAGGCACCCTTGAAATGCAGGCACTTACTCGTAACATGTCTTCTCTCTAGCAGGACAGCTTAGAGATTAAGCAATGTCTTGAAGTAAGAAGCAGGGAGCTGAAGGCCCCAACACAGAATCAACTCTTGATTTTGTGTTGCAGGCTTCTATCCACATGCTTCGTGTGAGGCATGTCACGGAAATATTTTATGTTTTTCACCCTGGTAGGAATTTTATCCATTGTTGGTTATATAAGCAAAGGAAAAGGTAATGATATGGACTACCTAGCTGGGAGTAGGCCAAAGGAGGCAATGAGCTCCAACAGGTAGAGTCATCTGACTCTCTGGAGTACCGTCTTTTCTTCCTGTAACAAATGACACTGGATAGCCCCCAAATAAGTGAAGAGGTGTTTTCTCTAAATTTTGTCCTAGATTTAGAACAAAATCCAGCACCTCAAAGCTTACAATTTGGAATAGAAATAGGGCACAAAAGGAATCCAACTATATGAGTTTGGTGGTAATCTGAAACTCAGCTTGGGTTGGGGAATGTTCAAGAGTCCCACCTGAGATGTGGATGCATTTTGGCTCAAAACTCTATGAATGGACTCAGGTTACAGGCAATGGGAGGTTTAGAGTTTGAATTCTGTAAGGATCCAAGAGAGTGAATACACCCTAATTCTTTAAAATAGAAAAATTAACCCAGGAGATGTCTGCTGAGCAAACCCTGAGTTTACCTCAGCTTTATTTATTTATCGGAAATTTGTCAAACATTTTTGTAGTGCTTACAGTGGGAAATGACGGCATCACTCTCCTCTACTCCTGGGATTTTCTGAACCTCATTCTCCTCGTAGTGGTTCCATATCTGCCCAAACCATATTGTAGTCATTTAAAAAACAATACAGTATATTACAAATGACAGTGCTGTTTTTAAAATTTATTTATTAATTTTATTTATTTATTTGTTTGTTTATTTATTTATTATATATCCCCCCCCTTTCTGCTTGTTCTTGCTGTGTTCATCTTTGCGTTCTTCTGTGTCTGCTTGTCTCTCCCCGCTGCAGCGACCTGCTGAGTCAGCTCACCACTCCGCGGCTTGCCTCGCTCGCGGGGGCGGCTTGCCCTGCCCGCGGAGGTGGCTTGCCCTGCCCGTGGTGGCTTGCCTTCTCGAGGCAGTCTGCCCACTCGAGGAGGCCCCAGGAACCGAACCCGGGGCCTCCCATGTGGTAAACCGGAGCCCTACCAATTGAACTACAGCCGGTTCTCCCGCCCTGCTTTTATTTTAAATGACATTTGGCTATGAAGGTACCATTATATTTAGGAGTAATTAAACCTGTATGTGGTTATAAACAGAGTACAAAGGTTAAATCAATGCTTTTACCCCTTTATGACTGTGAATTTTGGTTCAATCATCCTATCTTTTAATTCTCTTTAGTCTTTAAGATATCTTAGGTTGTTTCTAATGTTTGGCACTTTTAATTAAAAATGCTTTTCTAAAATCCTTGTAAGTACATGATGTTGACAGCAGAATCCCCATGGCATCAAGTTGTGTTTTTCCGTGAATGATATGTTGATAAAAGATTCTACTGAAAATGTTGCTGAAGACCCATGATAGATCTGCCATGGTTTTGTGAACCT
>PVKH010047238.1:0-10316 GCA_004027955.1 Chaetophractus vellerosus | reverse complement strand
AAGAACAAGTTGGCGCATTTCTAGGGGTGACTATTTGACTCTCAGTACTTGGAGAATTGGATTCCTGTAAATCAGTTGTGGAAAGGGAAAAGGGGTGGCAACTGGTAATGCATTTAAGAAACGTTTATTGACACCAAAGTATGAGCAGAAAAGTGTGGAAAGATGAGTGAAAAAAGAGTTCAGGTTTCACCGGGGAAGAAAATATGCATGGACACTATTTCTTAAATGTAATGGAGGTGTGTATATGGTGATACCTAAAATAATGGAGCAGCGGTTGGCAAACTGGGGGCTGTGAGCAGGCTTAGAGGTTGTTTGCATAAGGAGCAAAAGGGTGGAATTCTGGGACACTCACCCACACCAGTCTCTCTGTCCCTTGCCATTTCTACTGGTTCAATCAGAACAGATTGTGCTTTTATCAGTTTATATATTCAAATTCTACTTTCAAGTTGTTTGAAGAAAGGATTCAATGTTGTGTTAGTCAGCCAAATTGTTGCTGATGCAAAATACCAGAAATCGATTGGCTTTTATAGAAGATATTTATTTGGGGTAGAAGCTTACAGTTACCAGGCCATAAAGCATGTTACTTCCCTCACCCAGGTCTGTTGCCAAGTGTTGGAGCAAGATGGCTGCTGATGTCTGCCAAGAGTTCAGGCTTCCTGGGTTCCTCTCTTCCCAGAGCTTGTTTCTCTCCTGGATCAGCTGCGCTGCTCTCTCCGCAAGGCCAGCCGTAGACTGTTAGGTGACTGGCTGTGTCTCTCTCCCCAGGGCTTGATTCTCTCTGGCCTCAGCTGCTCTGCTCCTTTGTATGCTTACTTCCCCCAGTTCTAGTGTTAAAACTCCAAACTCTCTTCTCTGCACTGTCATTTCTCTGGGGGCAGGGACTCAACATCTTACTGACGTGGCCCTATCAAGTAAAAGTGAAGCTTCTGAATCCAATATAATCTAATATGCCCAGAGGAAAAGACCAGTTCATTAACATAATCCAATATCCATTTTTGGAATTTGTAAGTAATATCAAACTGCTACAAATAGGTAATAAGAATTGAAAACCCCATTATTTCAAGATCACCTGACTAAAAGAAGCAGTGGCTTCTGTCTGAGTGATATGGATGTACATTAAGAAAGGCTTTCTGAACTAATATAATGTTTTTATATTTTAATATTTATTTAAAAATATATCTAATGAGCAAATATGAACACAAAATGCACATCCAGTCAACCCACTACCCAGCCTAAGAGAGAAAATGTCACCATTATAGACAGAGATCTACTTAATCTTTTTTATCTCCTCCCAGAGATGGCCATTAAACTGAATTTGAAGATGATCATTGGCATGTTTACCCCTAACAATAGGTATATATTCTAAACAGGATGGTTCTACTGAGTTTAAAATCGATATAATTGGTACCATGCTGTTTATTTTTCCCCTGGATCCTGTTGTTTTCAATCAATTTATATTTTTGGATTCATCCATGTTGACAATATAGCTCAGTTTCATTCATATTCGGTGTTCAATAGTATTGCATTGTTGGCTCTGCCATGGTTTATTATTCATTCTCCTGCCAATCTCAAATATTTTTTCTATTTTTAATGAAGCAGTGTGGCAGGCAGAATTCTGAGATGGTCCCCAAGGTTTGCAACCCCTGGTGTAGATGCCCTATATAATCCCCAACCCATGAACGTGGGCAGGAGTGACAGATTTCACTCTCACAATTCAGTAGCATTACAAGATAAAGGTGCAAAAATACGGTGGCAGTTCGGGCGACTCTGAGTTAATCTGAAGGAAGAGTACCCTAGGTGAGTGTGATTAAACCAGGTAAGCTCTTAAAAAGAGTTGCACACTTCCTGCAGGGGGAGATTCAAAACATGAAAGAAATTCTTTTGCTGCCCTAAAGAAGCAAGCAGCCAAGTTGTGAGCTGCATGTGGAGAGGGGCAACCTCTAAGAGCTGAGTGACCCCAGCTCCAGTCACCAGAAACTGAATTTCACCAACAAAATGAAAGTGCTTGGACCCTGAGGCTCAGTTGAGATCACAGCCCTGGCCACGTGGAATTTGACCTTGGAAGACCCTGAGTAGAGGACCCAGGCAACTTGCGCATAGACTCTTAAGGCATGGAAATTGTAAAATAACTGAAATAACAAATTTTGGTTAATTTAAGCCAGAAGTTTGGGGGTAATTTGTTACACAGCAATAGAAATTAAGACAAGCAGTTATAAAAATGTCCAAAGATATCTCCTTATGCTCTTTCATAGGAGTTTTTCACGGACATATAACTAGGGCTGTATTTTCTGTATTGTAAGATGTATATGTGTTCAATTTGACCAGATATGGCCAAATGACTGTCCTAGGGGTTGAACGTCTGTACATTTCTACCAACTGTGCATAAACAGCAGCTGACTTTCCCAGCAGAAGAATTAAGTATAAAATTATACAACTTGTGACCAAGATTTTCTCTGATATTTCAGTTTTCTGGGAAAGTCTTTAACACATATACTCTCATAATATACTAGAATATAATTAACCCATTAATTTTCTTAAGAACACTTATTGTAGACGTACTTCTTATATTTTACAGTATGATGAACAAATTCGTAAGGTCAGATACATGACTGAAATAGTAATTAGGTAATCAATATTCTCCTTAGAGCAAATGGGTTCATTGGCTCATTTAATATATACACTGAAAAATATTACAATACAATGTCCACATCTAGAGTGCTCTCCAAATTCATGAGTAATGCCAAAACAGCCAAAGAATACATTATGCATATTAGCTGCAGGCACAAAAGAAAGGTCACTAGTTTTGCTTCTGCAGATCTATATTTGCATATGTTGCTAGGCAATGCAAGAAAATCACAGCCCTAGATCTCTAGATTGCCTTTTCCAACATCCATTACTACAATAAAATTAACAAGTATATGCAGTGAGTAGTTTTACATAATCACTGTTGGCATGTTGTTAAACACTAACACCTAACAGAGATGATAAAAAAGTTAATTTCCCCCAGTTAGCAAATGTGAAGTTTTATTTCTCATTTTCTCTTGCTTTCCTTGTGAAACAATTTCAGATCTTTTATTTACTATCGTATTTAGAACATGAAAATTTTAAAAATCCAAAATGATGTTAAGTAGTATATTGCATTTGCAGGTTTACTATCTGGGGTTTCAAGTTTTTTCATGAATAATAAGGATGATGATCTACATCACTACCATTTTGCAGTGACAGGTATTTGACAGTGAACTTTGCAGACCACTCAGCATCTTCATCGCATATGCCGTATTTCTCCTACATAGGTGCTCTTTCTTATGAATCAGAAAAACAAAAAAGACTTTGTTTCTTTGTGAAAATTACTGTCTCCTTTGTATGCCTAATTCTAAGATCATGGGTAGAAAAAATAATGGAGGTTTAAAAATTTTCTAATAAAAAGAAAAGAGCCTGGGTCATGACTTGACTTTGAAATTTGGGTTTCTGAAGATCTTCAGAAAGCATACTTTAATGTCAACCATTTCCTCTTTGGTATTTTATGCCTTTCATTTTGATACCTGTAGGCAGTGATCAGATATGATTGGACTTTTTAAAAAAATGAAATCTATGGATATATATAGAGCATTTTATAAAGAATATAAACCCAAAGGAAGAAAGAGTCTGATACTTCTCTCCAGGCCTAGAATACATGCTTTGCTCTATTGCTCCCTCTGAAAATGACCCATTCCTGTGCATCCTTTTCATCTGCTGAGAACCTGCCTTCCTTTTGAAGTTATTTTCAATGTCTCTTGTTTCAGGTTTTCCCCAGTCTCTCCACTTGCCCCTAAGTTAGGATACTTTGCCATCTGCAATCACATCCACAAAGTCCTTCTTGCCGTGTAAGGTAACACAGACTGGTTTCCAGGACTCAGGGCAAGGAGAGATGGAGCTAGGGAATTCTGCTTGCCACAGTTCTTTGAGTTCAGTTTGCTGGTACTGTTGAGGGTGAGCATATTTTCCATATTCATAGGCCATTTGGGTTTTTGGCAATTTCAACTGCATGTTCATGTACTTTTTCCAATTTCCTATAGTCATTCATCTTTTCTTATTGATTTATTGTCATTAATTTTACATTCTGGCTAGTAATTTATCAGTTATGTGCATTGAAGATATTTTAAAACTATAGCTTGGCTTTTAACTTTATTTATGAAGTCCTAAAATAATGAAAATTTTCAAAGTTATCAGTCAATGTCTTCCTAACTCTGATGTCATAAAGACATTATCTATATATCTTCTAAAAGTTATTAGTTTCCTCTTTTTATTATTTGCAATTGACTTTAATGCATGGTGAGATATAGAAATAATTTAATCTTTAAATTATTTTTTATTATTTGCAATTGACTTTAATGCATGGTGAGATATAGAAATAATTTAATCTTTAATATGGATTTGTCTCAACACTGTGTAGTAATACTGATTTCTCCTTTGATATTGATGTCAAATTCTCATATACAAAGTTTCCACAAATTTGTAGAGGCAGAAAGGAGATTAATCAGGGAATTGGGGGAGTAAGGGCTGTTACTTGGTGGGTCCAAAATATAAAATTTGGAAATTGTTAAATAAAAAATGCAATGTTACATTAAATTCATATTTAATATTTTTCTAACGAAGTAGGATATTTGTAAATGAAAGTGGCAGAAAAATTCTCATGCTGTCTTTGGTTTGAATGCTTCATTAAATGGCTTAGGTGAAATGGAGAAGTTTTTTCTTTTCTCTATACAAGTACAGTGTGCGTAAATTAAATACTAACTTTTCTGTGAATGCTTCACAGAACTTATCTGCAGAAATGTCTAGCTCTCATAGTTATTTATGAATTGCTTAATCAATCTTTCAATTTCTTTAATGGTTTTATATATATTTATATTTCCTGTTTCTTCTTGAATCAGTTTCTTTTAAACAAATCAATTTTATTGATACATATTGATAAAGCATACAATTCATCCCAAGTGTACAATAAACTAACATTTGGTATAATCACGTAGTTGTGTGTTCATCACTTCAATCATTATTAAAGCATTTTCATTATTTCAATGACAATCATGCACAAAAACCAGACAAACAAACAAGAAAATTCTTCACCTCTCAATCTCTGTGTTTCCGCTGATGTACATATCTGCTCTTTCTGGCTAATCTTGCACAATTATTTATCTGTTTATTAAGCAGTTTATTGAGATTTATTCACATACCATATGTTCCATCCAAAGCGTATGATCAGTGGCTGTCAGTATAATCACAATGTTGTACAGTCATCATCTCAAAAATTTTAGGACCATTTCATTACTCCAAAAAGAAAGACTCCACACCCCTTAGCATAACCACTAATCTAATTTCATCTTTATAAATTGTTGAATCAGTTTTGATTCTTCTAGGAATTTATCAGTTTTGAGTTTTCACAATATCATGAATAATGAAATATTATCCTAGTTTTATTTCTTATTTTATGGATTACCTGTGCCTTCTCTGTTGTTTCCTTAAATAGTTTTACTATTGTCTTCTTTTGTCTATTCACATTTCCTTAACGTTCTTTATCCTTTTTTGAGCATTTTATTTTTATTTTTAATAAAGCTTTAGATTGCATAAACGTTACATCAACAGTATAGAAAATTCCCATATGCCCCACCCCTGCCCCCTCCCACACTTTCCCATGTTAACAATTTCTTTCATTAGTGTGGTACATTTGTTATATTGATGAATTCATATCAAAGCACTGCTACTAACCATGGACTATAGTTCACATATGGTTTACTCTTTGTCCTTCACGGTGCATAGTCTTATCTACAATCTTATTCCTAAAGAGTTTGAGCTCTTATCACCATATCCTTCTCTGGCTGTGGTTGCTGGTTGCTGTCCTGTCCATTTACAGTCAGAGGGAGTACAAAGTAGCACCAAGTGGGTCACCCAGTTCTACATATTTTCCTCTTACTTCCACTGTGTAATGTCAGTCCTACATTCTCATGATGCTCACAGTTAGTTAGCCCTGGCAATATGGCAACTCCTCTTCTTGCCTGCTGGTCCCAGGCAAAATCCGAAAGTGCACACGTAGCATCCATAGCTTATAATTCAAAGGGGTTCTTGTTATACGCTTTAGTCCCTTTCAAAACTAAGGCCTCAGAATTACATGGATGGGAAGAATAAATTCCCTCTGCAGGTCATTGTACTGACTATAAGTGAGGCTACTCCTACATTTCTCCTTTGGTTTTCAGTCTCATGATTTCTTCCTAGTGGGGAGACAATGACAAATAGAGATCTCTGATTTGTTTCATATATTCCATCCCAAAGAATGACACCCTATCCCCACAGAATATTGCCTCTCCACTGGCATTTCAGCTGTCAATTGGCCACCACGTGGCTGGTTGCCTTCTTTGAAGAATTGTGCTATCATAGTGGGGACACAGTTTTGGTCTCTGTGACTGGCAGATTGGTTGTTCAGCAGCAGCAATTGCAAGATATTCTCTAATAAGGGGAAATCCACATATTGGATGAACAAGTCCTAAATTGGCAATTTCCTCTCCAAGTCATCCATATCGTGCCAAACTGCCAATAGTCTCCAAATGGGAGTCCCCAGGTTTATTGCAGACTTCAAATATTTCTGGGTAATTATCAGGAAAATTATTGTATCCATTTCTTTTATATCTGAATAATTTTTATTTTATCATGTAAATATTATATTTCAAATGAGAATAAAAAGCTTTTAAACAGAGTTCTGAAAGGAAATCATTTGTGCATTTTAGAATCTTGCAAACCCAGAAAGCATAAGGGATTATTCTATACTATAAACGTTAAATGGTTTTTAAATTTTAGCATGCATCACAATCACCTGAAAGGCTTATTAAAATACAGATTGCTGGGCCCAACCCCAGTTTCTGATTTAGCATTTGGGGAGTTGGGCCTGGGATATGCATTGTTAACAAGTTCCCATTAACGCTGATGTCACTGATCCTCTTTAAACTCACTGTAAAGAGGGTATTGATTTTCTGGTTTGCCGGTTCTAGACTCTGTGCCCTTTATTTCAGTGGATTGAGCAATCCACAGTGGTCTCTTTTCTCTACCAATCAATTTTTTTAGAGTATGCCAGCAAAGAAATTTAAGACAAAATAACTTTTTGATATTTGTTGGAGATTGGATCATGTGCCCCATAAAAGTCATGTTCAGATCTCAACCCCTCATCCTGTGAGTGTGAACCCATTTGCAAGTGAGACCTTTGAAGATGTTATTAGTTAAGATGTGCCCAAACCAAATGAAGGATGGGCCTTAATCCAATATGGCTGAAGTCCTTATAAACAAAGGGGATTGCTCATGGAAGAAGACACCAGGGAGAGCAGTCGGAAGCTGGGAGTCAACAGAACCACAAAAAAATGCCATCTTGTGCATTGCCCTGTGACAGAAAAGTGAAGGAATCCTGAAGATTGCCAGCCAGTCCCAGAAAAGAAGTCTTCAGGGAGAAAGCATTGTCTTTCTGATGTCTTGATTTTGCACTTCTTCTAGCCCCCAAATCATAAGTCAATAAAATCCTGTTGTTTCAGAAAACCCATTGTATGGTATTTGTCTCAGCAACCAAGAAACTAAAATAATATGATTTGCCTTTTCTTTCTTTAGTTATTATTTTTTGGATTGTTCTAATTCTGCTAATCTTTTTATATCATGCTCCATTTTATCCCATAAAGCTTGTTCTGTTGCATGCCTCTCTTGTCTGAACTGATTAGGCACCTTTAAAACTCCATTCCAGCAATAACTGGCTGGGAGCCCAGTAAAACACTGCCTGCTTTTATGTTTGTACACTTCAGGAGACCCTTGCAAGCTCTTTGTCCTCTCAATCCTCCTAAACTAAGATCTCAATGATTTTTGTCCCATTGCCTAGAAACTGATTTTTGCTTTTCAGTCTCTCTTTCCTTTGAGCCATATTCTTTTTGTTATCAAGTCATAGTGTAGTCCAAACCATAATGGCAACCAGCTCTGGCTCCCAGTCTAGATAAAATTCATTCCTCAGTATCTGTCATGCAGTGCAGTTACTTTAATTAAGGTTCTCATAGCAATTTCAGATCTTTGCAGTTGTTCAATGCCTACTATAAATATTGAACCATCAACAAAGAATTCCCAAAGAAACTCTCCAAATCTTCCTCAGTAACATACCCCTAAAGAATTAAAACTTTGAAATAGCTGATATCTCTACTGATTTTGGCTTGTCCATTTTCTATCTCTTCCTTCTACACTTTTCAGGTGCCTGCCAAGCTGTTGAGCTGGTCGTTTTGTTGTGCTAATTCTTTGCTAGGAACAATGGTTCAAGTTGAAACCTGCACCTTTACTGAGCAGAAACATTGAGGTGATGCCATTTTGTAATAAATCCTTCGGCTGCAGCAACTCAAGGACATTTCTATTTAAAAATTTTATTCCAATTTTATGTAAGCTACATATATTCATTGTCCTATATAATGTGCTATTAATAAACAAAAAGAACATACAACCATGCCTCAGCCTTCACTTTTATAAGCATGCTTTCCTTAAAATTCCTATTTTAATTTTTAAATGACTTTCAATATAACTAATATTCCAAGTGGGAAAAGTGGAAAATTAGATGCAAAGCAAACTATTTCTTTTTTGCTGTACTTTGGGTAAATTCAGTTCCCAATAGCTAATATTTATTGCATTCATTCTCCTCACACATTCTGTGTATCCTTTATGCAAATTATGAGCTCACAAAGCTGTTAGTTATGCATATTTTACAATACTATTAATGCAGTTTTGCACATCTAAAATGATACATTGGCAAAAAAATTATTAATCACTATGTATTTTACAAACTGAAACTAATTGTTTAACTGAATGGATTAGTTTGAATCTGTTAGACTTCTGGGAGGATATGTTGAATTGTTTTCATGCCTTTCTATTTTTAGTATAATAAATTTTATGCAAATGTATGATTTTTATAACAGTACATCTCAATTTATAGGCAACGTGGGTATGATAGTTTCTCGAAATATATGTTAGAACTAATAAAAAAAGACTAATGAATAAATTATTACAGTTTTATGGTGCACATTTTGCCAGTCACATTAATATGAGACTAGTTTGGGGACTTGCAAATTATTCAAAATTTTATCTAAAAAGTTTGCTATGACTATACTCATTATGAAAGTTTGACCTTTTCTTCCCCTATCTTTTATGACGGTAGTTCAGGGAGGAAATAATGAAGTTCACTTAGTCACCTACATTGCTATTATGCAATTTTAATGGTGTTCACAGATGGATCTGCCTTGAATTTTACAGCAGTGAAACCCATTATGGCTGGCTACATGAGAATAAAAATTTGGCTTTTGCTAAGTTTTCTGAATAATATTCCTGTGAAATTTGAATGTATTCAATTTGAATATTCTTTTAGTTGAAGAAGTCTTAATATGAGTAAAACTTGACTTAGCATAGGACTAGTTTCTAAGAAACATGATCTAGATATTTGTGATTTATTATCTGCTTACAAGAAAAGAGTTATATCTGAAGACATATATTAGATATTTCATACTCTGTTAGTCAAACTTCCTGACAATTCCACTTTTATGCACTTTTATCTATTATTACTTAGGGCCAAGGCCAAGCGGCAGTAACAAAACCCAAAAAAGACCACTATCTCAAATAATACAGATTATTTTTCTCTTATGCAGTAGCTCAAAAAGGTAGCTGTTCTAGGGAGGATAGGTGGCTGTGCTCTAAATGATGTTTTGGAAAACTGATCCTTTCTCTCTTGCTGCTCTTCCATTCCCTGGGGCATTGTCCCTTTTCCACATTCCAAATTGCAGGAAGAGAAAGTGAAATGGGAGGTAAGAAATTTCTTGGGTAAAAAGGAGAGAATGGGTTTTGTGGCCAAAATTGCCAGCCTTCTCTCTTGCCTTTTGAGGAATAGCAGGTTGATTTTACAAGGCCTAGCTATAATTTTTATCCTCTAATCAATATTTTATTCAACTATATAGTCTTCAAATTTTTAAAATTGGAATGTAAACATGAATATTGCTATAAAATTGTACAGTGGTTAATTATAGAATTTTAAGTGGCTCTTCTAAGCTAAAGTAAACGTATTCAAATCTTTCTGCCTGGAAAGTTATGGGCTTAAATTTCCGTCTAATTGACCTTGTTAAAGTATTTGTACCATGTAGGACATTTATAGATACTGCTATTATACTTAAACTTAAAAATATGGAATTTAGATTCCTGCTACTATATTTCTTTACCATTACTCATAAATGCAAGTCAAACAAAATAATTGTGACCTCACAAGTGTAGTTGTTGATTTATCACATTAAAAC
>PVKH010047237.1:0-10312 GCA_004027955.1 Chaetophractus vellerosus | reverse complement strand
CGAGGTAAAGGGTTCGAGCTCCGTACGCACCCAGTGGAGAGCGCGCGGAGGGGGAAGAAGGCGTGCCGAGCAGCGTGGAGGGAAGTTGTGGTTGGGGCAGGGAGAAAACAAAAAAGATGCGAAGGGGGGGCGTGAGCAGTAATGACAAAGCGAGATCTCTGGGCAGCGAGATCGCCAGGAGGTGACCTGCCCTTACGCTGGAATGGCAGTGAAGAGTGCGAGCAGAGGGGAAAAAAGGAGCAGGCGAATGGGCTGGGAATGTGTATTGGAGCTGCATGGGCGGGCACTAGGACCGGGCGTCGAGAAGATACGGCAGAGGGGCTGCCGGGGCGAGCTCCTGCCTGGGGTTGACGCGGCGGTGGCGAAGGTCTCCGGCCGGGACGATGCGCTGCTGGGGGAAGGGACTCGGCTACCTTCAGTCTGGTCTCGCTTCTTCTGGCGTGCTTTTCACCGCCGGGTCCTGCGTGCGGGCACCGGGGTTGAGCTGTGGTCTGGGGGCGCTTAGTCTCTCATCCGGCCTGGAGGTTCTCTCCCCGCCCCGCTGCCGCGTAGCTGTGCACCCCTGCGCGCCAGCTCCGGGTGGTGGAGGCCGCGGCAGGTCCCGGGCGCTGATTGGCCAGTGCGTTCATGGGGGCGGTGGGCACTAGGCCTGGGCTGGCTTCGCCGTCTTTCCCGCCATGTCGTTCGTGGAGAGCGGGAGCTTCTCGGCTCCGCGACGCCGTCGCCTCGGGACCCCAGTCCCGTACCCACGGCCCACGTATTCCGCAATCTCTCAGGGGGATAGTTGGGGTGAGGGCGACTTTGACGAGAAGGAGGAATGCGCCCAGGTGGCCCGCAACCTGCGAGCGGAATTCTCCGCTGGGGCGTCGTCCGAGCCAAGGAAGGGCTCACTGCTCCCGCCGGACGGGGACGGGTCTCCAGTGCTGCCGGACAAGCGCAATGGCATCTTCCCGGCGGTCGCCAGCGACCAAGCCCGGGCTCGGCGGTGGCCGGTCCAGGTCCTCTCGATGCTGTGTTCGCTGCTGTTCGCTG
The DNA here is from genome assembly GCA_004027955.1 of Chaetophractus vellerosus. Taxonomy (NCBI): domain Eukaryota; kingdom Metazoa; phylum Chordata; class Mammalia; order Cingulata; family Chlamyphoridae; genus Chaetophractus; species Chaetophractus vellerosus. Next base: position 9,280 of record PVKH010047237.1, on the reverse strand, counting down.
CCCTCCTCGCCTTCCTTCTTGCCATCGCCTACCTGATCGTAAAAGGTACTGAAACCCGGACGATGAAAGTCTACCCAGAATAAAAGCTGGTCCAGGACGCTTATCTCCTCTCTGTTGTCCCCCGTCCCTTTAAAGGCCGACCAGATGGCAGCCTTTTGACCCAATGTCATCATCTGCACCTTTCTTTGCTCTGATCCCTTTGTCTTCCCTTTCCTGAGGTGGAGGGCCCTCGTCTATGATTAGTAGACCCATTTTTTAAAAGTATCATTTGGTAAGTGGGTACTCTTGAAGAAATAGTATCACTTGGGGTGAAATACTGTCAAAATTAAGCGAAGTGCCGAACAACTGTCATTTAAAGGAAACTGAACAGTGCATGTGATTAAAATAGGCTACAAGTTTCAAAGTCTTTGATCCACAAATAGTTAAAGATATGCTATCCCACCGATTCCTTTGTACACACAAAACTTCTGGAGAACAAGGATTTCCCTCAGCCCAAATTTGTACTTTTATAGATGAAATAATAATCCTCTTAGATTTGTATTAGGTTGCACCAGCCCATGTAAAACTTCACTGCAGGAGCCATAGGCTGTTCTTCCTCTTGCTAACAGTAATTTTTTTTCTATGCCTAAAGGTGAAATATTGGCCAGATTAGAATTAAAGTGGGTGCGCTTTGAAAGGTTTTACAGAGGCTTAAATGGATTTAGTATATGGTTAGGTACTGCATATTACAATGGAAAGTATCATCCCTGAGTTTAAATCTCAATTCTCACTAGAGAACTGGCCAAGTAATTGAAAAAGAAAATAAAACTACCTTAGATATAATTTGTTATATAGAAAACAACATTGGGGAGCAGATGTGGCTCAAGCAGGTGAGCTTCTGCCTTCCACATGGGAGGTTCCAGGTTCGGATTCCAGTGCCTCCTGATAAAACAAAAACAAGCAACAAGCAGAACAAACGAGAAAACTAACTAAGGGAAGTTAAGGTGGCTCAGTGGTTGAGCACCAGCTTCCCATATACTAGGTCCCGGGTTCAATCTCCGGCCCCTGGTGGTACCTCAAAAAAACAAAAACAAAAACAACAAAACATTGTCACTCAAGTATTAGTTTCACTTTATTAAATTAAATCTATTTAACTCGAGTTTTTATCTTTTCTTCATTGCTTCTCTGCCCCTAATGTGGTGCAGATAGCATCTAACAGCTTACAATGGTTAATTTTCATATGACAGATTGGCAAATTAATCTGAGTTTTACTTCTCCGTGAAATAGTATTGGATGAAAACTGTCATGTTAAGTATTTCTCTGTTAGTGTTTTATTTGTTTACCACTTCGCCCTCCTTTTTAAAAAATATTTTTTTTAAGATTTATTTATTTTATTACATATCTCCCCTTCCCCCCGCTGCGGCGACGCGCTGAGAGTGGTCACTGCGCAGGCGAGGCTTTCCCCGCTTTTGGGCGGTCTCTGCGTCTGTTCACGGCCGGCTTTCAGTTTGCGGGTGGCTGGCTGCGCTCCATCCGCGGGCGACCTGCTGTGGCAGCTTCTTGCCCTGCCCACGGCGGCTCCAGCCCGCCCGTGGCGGCTTGCCACTCTCAAGGCGGTCTGCCCGCTAGGGGAGGTCCCCGGGAATCGAACCCAGGGCCTCCCATGTGGTATGCCGGCGCCCTATCCACTGGGCTATCGAGCTGGCCCCTAGTTTAGTCTTATAAGTACTTTATTACTCTTTTGCTGTGAAAGATTGCTTAGTCACAAAACCGTTTTAAGTGGAAGTCCCATTGCAGAAGACCTTGAGCTGTACTTATTTTGGAGGAAGGGGAAAGCAGCCGAACTCAAGATCTAGTATGTGCTGTAATTTGCATTTCATAAAATGTCTTCTCAACCAACTTTACCAAGTAAATATCATCCCCATTTTATGCATTGTGTTTAACCTATAGAGGTCTTATTTGCTTACTGAAGTAGAATCAGAATTTAAACCTAGTTCTTTGACTCCAAAGCACTCTCCACAACTCCACAATGTCTTCCTAGCCTTTGAGTTACTCTTCAAATTATAAAATAATCTTACTTTTCTACCTAAGCCCCTCTTTATATTTACAGAGTTGCATGGTGGGAATTTGAAGAATGAAGATGGTGTAGACACTGGGCTATTAGGTATGGACTTATGATTTGATTTCAGGCTCATTTTTGTTTTTCCAAATCATGTTTTCTGTTTTGCTTTTAATGTGGTACATTTATTACAATTGATAACACATATTGAAGCATTGCCACTAAACCTGGTCTATAGCAGGAGTTCTTAATAAGGGGTCCGTGAGCTTGAATTGAAGTTCAAAAAACATTATTCTTGTGGGGACATGTTGGTGTGAGTGTGATACATTTATTAAATAATTCACAGTATAGTGTGGGCTTACTAAGGGGTCCGTGGTTTTCACCTGACTGGCAAAGGGGCTTGTGGAACAAAAAAGATTAAGAACCCCTGGTCTATAGTTTACATTATGGTTTATACTTTGAACTGTGCAATTTTATAGGTTTTGACAAAATGTGTAATGTCTTGTATCCATCATTGCAATATCATGCATAACAATTCCAATGTCCCCAAAATGCCCCATGTTATACCTATTCTTCTTTCTCCCTCCCCTCAGAACCTCTGGTGACCAGTGTCTATAAGTCTACTTTAGTCCATAGTTGCATTCATCCCTTATGTTTGTTTATTCCTCAATCTTGAGGATTTGGGGATGGTGAAGCTCACTCTGCTTCCAGTTAAGAGGGAGCTTAGATCCCATGGGGCAGATGGATGGAACCGTCTTTCTTGCAGTTGTAGACACTCTCTGTTTTTTTTTTTTGGAATGGGCATTGTCTATCATCATCCTCTCGTTATTTGTCCAATGAACCAGAGAGTAGGTGTTGGCTGCAACTCTGCTGAGATTCAGGGCTCAACCAGCATATGAACAGCCGGAAGAGTTAAGTTTCTGGACATATATTTAATAGGTATAGTGTTAATTATAGGTTCAAAGAAAAGGGGCAGAAGAACCATGGGTAGGAAAATTATAAATGAGTTTAACTCTGATACATCGGGGAAATAGGTTATCTTATATTCTAAGGTAAGGCCCACTGATGGGGTGCTGATTTCCTGGGGTTGTCTGCCCTGCCTATAGTGTCTAGATGTCTCTAGAGCCCTCAGAAGCCCCCCTGCTTGAGGCATTGTTTCCTGTGGCAGTCAGTGAGCTCCTCCTGAGAAGAACATAAGCATAACCTCTGGAATGACCTCCAGACTCACTTTGAAGTCTTAGATATAAAAGCTCATTTGTGGGGAGTGGATGTAGCTCAGTGATTTAGCAACTGCCTCCCATCTACCCATGTATGAGGTCCTGGGCTCAATCCCCATTACCTCCTAAAAAAAAAATCCAAAAAAAAAAAACAACAGCAACAAAAAACTCATTTGTATTTAATAGTTCCCCCTTTTCAAATCGTTTAAACTACAAAATTTGGATAAAATGGCTTTATATATTCCTATGTGCATTTGATTCAATCTTATGTTTTCATTTGTATATATATCTTGAGTTTTTATTAAGTTTCCTTTGTATAGGCACACACATGCATGCTCATTATAAAATTATGGCAATAGATTTTAAGTGCAACTGTGTGTGACTCAGGTCCAGAGAATACTTAAAATTTTCTAGTTGCCTTATGGAGGAGGCTTCCCACAACTCCTCCCAGGAATTAAAAATGTCAAGTTTAAGCAGACTTCAGGAGATATGTAAGTTCAAATATCTTTATAAGCAACTTCTTTTTTAAACTTGTAAGACGCATTGGGCCTACTTGCACAATGACTAGGAAAGAACCAAACTTGACTTTCTATAGAATGTCTGTAGAATGCTGTAGTAGTTTACAGGGTTTCCAGTGAAAACTCAAGGGTTATTTATCCTGTATTTAATTCTCTCTGTCAAAATGATTTTGAGGAGTGAAGAACTTTACTTGTCTGGCATATTTTAATCCTGTTTGCTAAAATTCATTTAATTGGTCACTTTCACTTTTAATAGGTCCTATTCTGCATATCTACACTACTCCCAATTTTAGCTGCACTACTTAATCTACATCTTCCACGCTAATTCCCTCATGGTAATACAAAGTATAGTCTGCCTGGTTTTGCAGAAGGGGAAAACTATATCTTCCTTCAAATTGTAAACAACCTAGTTTGCTAGATATCCCGTCAAATTTTTGCTTATCTGCTCTTCTCAACTTCTTGCATGAGAAAATATGTACTTTTAGTTACTAATTTTATCAGTATTTATTCTTAAACCATTTTATCTACCAAAAACAGCCTAAAATGTGAGGCTTTTAATACCATGTACTGACCTGGCACCTCTTGATGCAATAGGCACAGCATCTTATGAACTAGGCATGAATTGTAACCTACTACTTTTTAAAAGTTGGCATGATTTCACTTTTATACATTTATGGAAAGAATAGTGGCAATAGCTATCTGATGAAATGGCTTGCCAATATCAAAAGGAATAAAATAGGGCTTTGTCATTGTCCTTCCTTTTCTACTTGTAGTTAAATAACCTGGTATTGCTTTTGGGTATGCTTGAGAGATACTTAATTTAATGACAGCAAATAGGAAGATGTATAGCCAAGGCTTTGCTAATGACATGAATTTACTATCAAAACTTAGTAACACTGTCAGGAATGAACAGAGCCTGCAGTATCTTTTTGGCAAAAAAGCTGTGTCAAATGAGATCTTTGTTTTGAACCAGCTCTCCAGTGGTCAAATGGAGAATATATTCAACATCACCTGAAAGGCTAATTCAGTCAGTTCCTTGGGATTAATTTTAAAGTAAGCATGGTTATACTTACAGAAAATATATCTATCAGGAGAAGAGGATCCTGAAAGTCTGTGTTTCAGAGAAGCAGTCCCAAGATGATAAAACTCCTAAAATGTATAGGCAGCTGAGGTTAATACCTGCCCTTGTATTTTTTATAGCTAGAATTCTGTGATGTTCAGTAGAAAAAAATATAAGCGTCACAGAATAATGTTAAAAATTGACTTGACACAGCTGATGCCTGAAAACCATAGGCCAATAGTTCTCTCAAACTATGACTTATATTCAAATCCAAATCTATGCTGAGTTGATAATTTAAATATCGAGAAAGATTGCTTCATTAGGTCACCACTGAGAAAATGCCTATGGAATTATATCCTTACCTTTTTACAGTTGTTATAAAAAAATGTTCACATGAAGAAATAATCCTCAATCTTCAATAAAAACCTGTTGAAGGCCTCCCTTATGATGGGAAAAAGTGGTATGCAGTGTTTTATCAGATGATAATGATTTCATTGTATTTATTTTGTTTTAGTTACTAGGAATCTTGTAGCTAAATGTAATGTTTGACTCTTTTACCTGTTACCCTTTGTTTTCTAGCATCGTTATTATTGTCCTTGTATGCTGTTATTTAATGATCCATGTTTAAATTTTATTGCAAACTGACTTAATTTTTTGTATGAAAGTAGGTTAGTTATTAGAAACAAATAACGTGAGCATGTAACTACTCTACCATGAAAGAATTCTCTTTCTAGACTGATAAAAATTTTGCCCACTGTAGATATTTTTGTTGCATTTTAATCCTAATCCCAGTTTGGCATAGCCCAGTAAGAACAGATTATAACCGTGATTCTCATTTTGGTATGTGTAAGACTCACATGGGGAATTTATTTAAAAAGGTCCTTTGGAGGCCTAGGGATTTTGATCAGCCTCGAGTGAAACCAGAGACTCTGCATTTTTACAGATGATTCCCCTCCCACAGTTTCCCACATTAACAGCATCCTTCATTAGTGTGATACATTTGTTGCAATTGATGAACACATATTGGAGCATTGCCACTAAATGTGAATTATAGTTTACATTATAGTTTAAACTCTGTCCCACACAATTCTGTAAGTTATGACAAGATAAATATTGGCCTGTATCTGTCATTGCAACGTCATTCAGGACAATTCCAATGTCCTGAAAATGCCCCCATATTACACCTGTTTTTCCCTCTCCCTGTCCTCAGAACCTCTGGTGACCACTGCCTCCACATCAATGATAAAAGTTTTTCCATTGCTAGAATAACAGTAAGTCTATAGTAAAATAACAGTAAGTTTACCCTAGTCTGTTGTTCATTCCCCAATCCTGAGGATTGTGATGCCCACTCTACCTCTAATTGAAAGGGGCTTAGATCCCATGGAGTAGATGGATGGGACTATCTTGCTTGCAGTTATAGACTCTCTCTGTTCCTTGGGATGGTTGTTGTCCATCATCATCTCCTTGTTAGTTGTCCTGGGTGAGTCCAATGAACTGGAGAGGAGATGTTGCAACTCTGTTGAGATTCACAGCCCAACTGGCACATGGAAAGCCCAAAGATTAGTCTTTTGGACAGAAACCTATGAACCCCAGTACTAACTATAGGTTCAGATAGAAGGGGCAGAAGAGCCAAGTGTAGGGAAACCACAACTGAGTCCAACTCTGTCACATTGAGGAGCATAAATTCCAAAGTGGGGCCCAGTGTCATGTCCCCAAACTCCTGAGCTGTTAGCCCTGCCTGTAGTGTCTGATGTTTCCAGAGCCCTCAGGAGCCCCAATATTTGAAGCAATATTTACTGTGGCAGTGAGATCCTGTTGAGACGTGCATAAGTGTAACCTCTGGACTGACTTCCCAAACTCACTTTGAAGTCCCTTAGCCATACAAACTCATTTGTCTTTTCCCTTTCCCTTTCGGTCAAGGTCTTTTTCCAGTTGCATTTGTTAGTTGGTGCTTAGTAATAATCCCTCAGTGCCAGGGAGGCTTATTCTTGGGAGTCATGTCCTATGCTGGAGGGAACATAGTGCTTTTATATGCTGAGTTTGGCTTAGAGAGAGGACACACATGAGCAACAAGGAGGCTCTCCGGAGGTAACTCTTAGGCAATCTATAATACTAGGCTAAGTTTCAATTTCAAAAGTAAAGGTTCATAAGTACAGTCATCAGTATCAAGGGCCCATCAATGGACCATCCTCCTTCACTAGTCACTGCCCCTGTACTTGTGGGATTCTTCCTCTTCCATTAGAGAAGGTGGCAGAGCTCCCCAGGATGGGAATTCGATATTCTTTTAGTTGTTATGTGGAGCTCCACCCACCGTGACAGTGCCCCATTAACACTTGAACTCATTCATATGCCTTATAGGTATGCCCCATGTGAACCTCCTCCCATGCATCCCCCATCACTGACACCCTGCAGCAATGATCTTCCCCTGCCACAGTTGTAACTCTTCTGCAATCCAAAACTTTTTGAAAAATGAAGCCAACAAAATAACCAAATAAGTTCAGTAAGAAAATGAAATAATGACAGTTTTTAAAACAACAAATAAAATATAAAAAATTAAAACTTTTTTTGAAATAAGATATTTTTTAGAATTGCCATTATGTCTTTCATCACTGTAAGATCTGTTGTCTTGTATGTACAGTGACATTTTCTTCCATTCCTCAGTGTGTTATTTTTTTCATTTTATCTTCAAAGAAGCTTTAGGTTTCAGAAAAGTCAAGTACAGAATATAGGGGATTCCCATATACCCATCATCCTCCCCCTTTTCTCCTTTCCCCTATTAATAACATTTTACATGTGGATGGTATATTTGTTACAATGGATGTACAAATACTGAAGCATTGCTACTAACCATGGTTAATGATTTACATTATGGTTTACATTTTGGACCATACACTTTTATAAATTTTGGCAAAATTTAACATGGCCTGTATCCATCATTGCAAGATCATGTAGAACAATTCCAATGCCCCCAAAATGACCCATGTTCCATCTATTCTATTCCTCCCCCCATCTCCCCTCAGGACCCACAGCAACCACCAAGCTTCACTCCTTGAAGAGCAAGGTTCAGAGTTACTTGCAACAACATTGAGGGCTTAACATACTATTCTGTCCTCCTATTAGACACTGCCTATGCTCTTGAGCGACTCTGGTCCCTCTATTTGAGAACATAGCAGGACTCCCCAGGATGGGAGTCCAACACCTTCCTGTTCATTGTGTGGGTCTTCACCCACTGAATCAATGGACTATGACAGGATAAACACTCATAAACTCCCTAGAAGCCTGCCCCAGGTGTGCCCTGTCATGCATGCCCCACACATCCAACACCATAAACCAGTAACCCTCCCCTGCCGTATTTCCCAAAAGAACATTGCCAACATTGTAGTTTCAACCACATACCTGCAAATCTCCAGTTTATCTGCTGCCTCCCCTGACCCTCCCCCCAGTTCCATGGACAGTGCAACCCTTCCTACCCTGTCCCCCTCAGACCTTAGCATCATTGTACCACTGTCATGCCCATCCACAGCACAACTACACCCTTCCACCTTATAATGATTTTACCCATATGAGCATTTACGCACAAACCTCTACTCACTTTCTGTCTCCTGTAAACCTATGTTCCAGACTCTAGCTCTGTGAGTCTGCTCAATTTGCTTAATTCATTTCAGTGAGGTCATGTAACATTTGTCCTTCAGTGCCTGGCTGGCGTCACTCAACATAAGGTCTTCAAGGTTCGTCCATGTTATCCCATCTGTTAATACTGCATTCCTTCTTACAGATGAGTAATATTCCATTGTATGTATATATCAGAATTTGCTTATCCATTCATCTGTTGATGGGCATTTGGGTTGTTTGTTTAAGGTACATGATGAGCATAGTATCAGAGCATTTAGAAAGAGTTAATTGTTCCTCATGCCTATAATTAAAGTATAATCATGTTCATCTTAACTAGTGAGGTAGTCCAGCCAGGAGAGTCGTGATTGATGTTATCAGCTGGTTTTAGAACTCATCCATTTGGACCTCCCCTGGGTAGAGGTGAGATCATGCTGAAGATTTCTTGGGTTCTCTTTATAATTGTGCTGCAAACCATCTGTTTCTGTAAAGCTTATTTTTCAGGGAGATTAATAAAACTTAAGTTTATTTAGTTAAAATCACATTCTGATCATTCCTCCTCAAGGTTACTCTCAGACCAAATTGCACTAATCATATACAAATTGAGTAGTTTCATTTTTTTACATTGGCCTTTGAATCATTTATATATTTTTAAAATTTTTATTATATATCCCCCCCTTTCTGCTTGTTCTTGCTGTGTTCATTTTTGCGTTCTTCTGTGTCTGCTTGTCTCTCCCCACTGCAGCAACTCGCTGAGTCAGCTCACCATGCGGTGGCCTGCCTGCTCACAGGGGCTTGCCCTGTCCGCGGTGGCTTTGCCCTGCCCGTGGCGGCTTGC
>PVKH010047236.1:0-10315 GCA_004027955.1 Chaetophractus vellerosus | reverse complement strand
AGGACGTCTATTAGCAAGGCTGGATAAGTAAGTTTTCGGTGTAGTCATGGAATGGAGCACGATGCTCAGTGACCTTGCTCTAAGAACAATTCAGAGTGCTCCCAGCATGGTTTAGGCACCCACACCGGAGGCAGCTCACGGGATGTGTGAGCATGTGACTGCTTTTATGTAAAGCTCAAAACAGGCAGAAGGAAGCTGTATGTTGTGCGGTAATAGATTCATAGGTGACAAAACTATAAAGAGAAGCAAGGGAATGGTTCCCCTAAAAAGTCACATAGTGATCATTCCCTGGATGTGATAAGGAGGGACGTGGAGAAAACTTCTACGGCATTGTCTTCTAGTTCTTGAACGGTGGTGATTTAAAACACCTTCATGCATGGCAGTCCAGGATTCTCTTGTAAGTCTGGGGCCTCTTTTGCCTAGGCTTTCATTATAGTAGTTGAAAGAATGGTAAGAATTGATTCCAAAGCCCTTTTTGTTTTATTCCAGCCTTTCTGCATAAAGCTTTGCGGTCTTATTTGGTTATTACCTGACTTGGTATTGGTTACTTGAGGATAAAAACCTGAGGAACTAAAACTTGTGGGCGATTTTGATGCCGTCCTCTGTCTGTCTGCCTCCCTCCCCTTCAGCCGTCTCCTGGGCTGGATGGTGAGCTACACGGTCACACAAGTGGAACCTTTGGTGCTACCTCACTTAGCTGGGCCCCATCATTTCACGGCTGTGGGAGCAGGTGACGGTCACCCCGCCAGGTCTGAACAACCCTACCGGGGCAAGAGCTCCATTTTTAAAGATTAAATTCATCTTTGCATCCAAATTTGTTTTCCCATCAATATATTTAAATTATTTGACTTAAGAATTGCATTTTTAACCAGGATTCACAATAAGTACCTTTTGTATGCATGCAGAAGGGAACTTGAGATGAAGCTGTAAGAGGAGAGGTAGAGAATTTAAATGGTGGGTTTTTTGTTTGTTTGTTTGTTTGCTTTTTACATTAGTATACCCATTACTTCTCTGGCACCATTTTATAGTTCCATAAACGGCTCCTTAGTAATTCAATAGAAAGGCAAATGATCAGGGATATTTACTTGAAATGTTTTTCCTGCTTGGTTTGGAGGGCAGGGTAGGGAAATACCTGCACTTGAGGTAAAAGGAGCAAAAGAAACCATTTTAACCTTGGAAGCCAGTGAGTCCTTAAAGGCTAAGGCTGCCTCCCACGTGTAATCCTGGGAGACCCTTGGGCATTATGCGCCAGAAGCAGGGCCTCAGGGCTGGCATGCTTGTAGAGCACAGTCAAATCTCCTTACTCCCAGAAGAAGGCTCTGGGAGAAGAACACTCCAAACTTACCTGTGTTTGTCAGAATTCAGCTTGAAAGCAAACAGGTTAGAAAGCGCCGCCTTTTGAATGGGCCCAATTGAAGGTTAGTAGGATTGCTTCTCCTGGGCTGACAGGCCTCTGCCCTTTAGTCTGTGGACATCCATGGGACAGTACTTGCTCGCCTTGGTATCTTCACAGCATCGGCTGTTTGGCCAAGTACATGCAGAAAACAAGTATCAAACTTGTCCAAACCAAGTAGATTAACGGAAGGAACTTCGGTACAGCACTTATGCATTAGCTATGCTGTGGCTGTCTCATGATTAAAGCATCACAGTAGTAACGTTTGAACATGTCATTTACATTATGATTCATTTCTGCACTTTGTGTCTTTGTCCCTGCAGCAATGGTTTCCAAACCTTTCAGAATGGCTGGGAACACCCTTTTTTTAATGTCAAGGACTTAGTACAGCTTTAATGACAGTGATTTCAGCAACTAAAGCTACACTTTTAAATGCATTTGTGTTATTAATCACAACAGTATCTACATCTCTGTAAAACAACAACAGCAACAAAAGTACATGTATTTGCAAGACATTATTTTATTTGTCCCTTAGACTTTGCTTGAGGTACACACACAATAGTCAAGGCCACTATTTTGTCTAACGTGTGTTTTATTTTCTTTCAGCTGAAAAGCTTTTTAAAATTAGCAACATGCCACTTAATGGAGAACTCTCTAGGGCTTAGGAGAGCACTGTGGTGTAAAAATGTCCTTTATGAACACCAGGTGACTACAAACGCAGTTCTAATCTTCATCAGGGGACTGACTGGTGGGAAATTCTGCCAGATTAGTCAATGTTGTTGAAGATATATTTTTCTCATGAGATTCATGTTGGAATTAAATCCATGCTTATTGAAATGGAAATAACCATCAGTCCTTCAGTTAAAAATTGTTCTTTTTGTGGCATTTACCTTATGTGATATATATTTTTTATGTGATATCTTAATAAGGGTAAATAAATTCATTGAATATTTTTGAAGCTGAAATGAATCTATGTATCTTCACTTCACTGAATACATTTGGAGAAACATCACTATTTTATGTATATATATGTGTGTGCCATCTAATCAGTTGAAATACTGCATTTTAATTTAGATGTAATTACTGGTCACTCAAGTTAATTGATAGATTTATAAGACACTCAACCTTGATTTAGATTTTCTGCAGGGATGAAAAGCCAGTCAACACTAGTCTTGAAAGTACTCAGGATTGATTGTGAAGGGCCTGTGGAGCTGGGGAGGAAGGCCCTGTGCCAGGAATGTGGCTTCAGGGACAAGGCATTCTCACCGCCCCTGGCCTACACTCACCTCCCCGGCTAGGGTAGGGGATATTGATGTGGCGATAACCTGGAGTAAACCAAATTTTAAACAGAAATCTTGGTTCATTGATGGGAATTAAGTCACTATCTTCTGGAGCTGTGTAGATCAGCTGGAAATCTTGGGCTCAGCCTACCTGCTTTCTGTTTGCTCTGTGCCCTTCATTCTCAAGGCCAGTCCTAGGGCAAAATGGTGTGTGAGAAGCCATGCATGGGCTCTGAGATGGCACTTGTATAATAAAGTGACATAGAGGCCTTAACCTGCCCCTAAGGAAGGCAGCAGTCAGCACCTCGAATGGGTGGGTGTTCAGCCAGGTGCAAAGGTTGGAGTTGACCTTCTGGTACTGAGGGACTTGAGACAGGCACAGTCTGGACTGAAATATACAAAAAGAAAATTAAGTTTTGAGTGGTGTGGTGTTTACTTGGCTTACTCATTCCATCATGCCTAGTCCGTTTGCAAAATCTCATAGTAAAGCACTGGTGTAACCCAAAATCTTGGGTGGAATCACTCCCAACTACACAGAAAGAGGGGCATCTGATGCTTCTTACTTACAAAACCTTCTCTAAAGTCTTGCATTCCTTTTGGTTGTTGAGGTGGTAGAATAAAAAGCCTCTGAATTCTCTTCTCCAAAAGCACAGCCTTTCCATCAGTGAAGTTTCTTTTTCTTTTTCTTTCATTGGCGGGAGCAAAAAATAACTTTTTAATTGCAGTGTAAAAATTCCAAAGTAAAACTTTTTTCTGCTTTAAAATATAGTTTAATAATATATGAACATAACTTTATGTATTAGTTTAGTCACTGGACATACTAGACAAAGAACTAATGCACTCATTTCATGCTGCTCAAAGGAGTTAGTGTAGATTGTTGACTACATCTGAGCTATTGCTAACTACTGAATAGATGGATTCTTTGCCCAAAAGTCCAAATTATAGACTGCCACTTAAAATTTCCAGCTGCTTGTGCTAGCTGGCATTAGGTTCTTCCTGTGTGCCCTGGTGCTCTGCTAGGCATCTGTTTGAATCATCACAATAAACAGTCCCTTCCCTCAAGGAGTTTATAATCTAATAGGGAGCATTAACAAGTATTTAGATAATTACCTTGCAGGCCAAAAAGGATTTTGGAATCTATGGGTGTATAAGGTGGGGGTATTTTTCCCAGCATTGTTTTCATAGAAGGGAAGGGTCTGACCTTGTTCCCAAAAACCTCAGGTCGCTGTGCGATGCACACTGAAATAATACAGTGACACCAATGCTTCAGAGAAAGGACTTTATTTCATGGCCACCCGGAAAGGAGACTGGAGGGAAAAAAGCCCAAATCTGTCTCCCCAAGTCTAAGGAGTTTAGGGTTTTTATGGATTCAACCAAGGGGTGGTGGAGTTGTTACCATTACAATAACAAATATAAACAACTACAATATCACGTGTACTGAATTTATCTGGGGTCTTGTAGAATCAACGTCCCTGTGGTTGAGCTCAGTCTGCGGCCCCCTCCCCTCCCAGAGGTGGGGCAGGTGGGCTCTTATTACCTGGCTTGAAGCTACAGACCCCTGATGACTTGGTTGGTCTGGGGTGGCCTCCCCCACCCTAAGTCTACCATTGTGCCTGCCCCTTCCTGTCCTTTCATTAGCATGGGCACTCTCAGGTGTGGTCCTGAGTCCTTCAGGAAGAACAAGACACCCCTATCATGGGAAATCCTAAAGGATCAAAGGTTGCTTCCCCAAGAAATGAGGAAAAAACGAGCGCAATTTGTCATCATTCTACACTATTGAAATATATTCCCTTCCATTAGTCTATTACTGTAACTCCCAGTGCATCGTTAATACATAGTTAAATTATCAATTGTTAGTCTACAGATTGTTTCATTTACATTAAAATACGTTATAGTCTTAAAACTTTTTTGCTATGGTCTTTTTGGTTATTTTGGTTTTTCCTGTGTTTTGTGCTAAAGACATTAAAAGCCAAAGCTCTTTTAAGTTGAAATGCCCTTAACTCCCTTGAATCAGACTTATGCTGCTTTTTTCCTCCCTAAAAGTATGTATAGGCTATTGCGTTTAAAATATGAGAGAGAACACAGTTTGGCAGTTACTGTAAACACAAAGGTTATAAGTAAAAATTATAATGCTGTACTATGAAACACCCTATTTTTGTGTGGTGGTCTGTATACATTTCCGTATCCCTTGATCCCTAAATTATTTTATATGTATTTCATAAACATTTTATATGTTTGCATTGTATGCAATTATTTGTGTAAAAATAATATAAGCATTGTATTATAAGTTTTGATTTTATATATATTAGTAAATATGGCATCTTATATCATTTATTTTATAATATTTTATCAACTCCCTTAAAAATTTCATAGAAGATCTTGGCTAGTTCAGATTCTAATGTAAACGCTGATCTAAATGCTCACACAGTTCAAACCTTTGATAACGCAAACGTCCTGTCACCTCGCACTGCTGCTGCCTGGGATGTGCCAGTAATCTTGCAGGCTCTGCAGCGAAAGGTCCACACCTTGGAACTGCGGGCCCCCTACTGGAAAGGGTGACATCACCCTGCGCAGGCGCAGCCCTGGCGCTGACACTTGCAGATCTTCATAAGCCTCTTTGTGTTCAGGCTGTGTGTGCGCTTCCCCTGAATAAACTAATGAGTAAAATTTGGTAATTACCACCAAGACTCAGTACTGATAGTAGGCTGTTAGCTTCTTATTCCTTGTTCTTTTTTTTGCCTTTATTTAAAAATACTGCTTTATTTTAATACATTTTAATTTCTGCAACAACCTGTGTCTTTTTAAGTATAGGATTTTTTTTTCTTTCAATCTCTCCTGCTGGTGATTTTTCCTAATTAGTAAATACTAAAATGGTATCGCTGACAGGCAAATGAGACCTTTGAAAATGTATGAGAAGCACAGTTTGTTTTGTGGATTGTCTTTTAAGGCCAAATCCAAATACTGGAGGTGAGGCAGATGATTCAGAACAAGGCACTGGTTCATTTTGTCCAGCAGCCTGAATGATCAGGAGATATTTGGTTTTTCCTAATATTGTTTTTCCTGAAACTCTCATTTGACTGGTTTGAGGATTAAGCAAAACTTCAAATTAATGGTACCTTCCAGCAATACTAGGAGAAATATGGGGTAATACAAAACAAAACAAAGTTTACTTGTGCTTTTGTTTAAAATATTTAAAATTTGAGTCGTCATTATTTCTTTAACTACTTATATATTTAATAGTATTGGGTTATTGTACTGCATAAAAGTTTTTGCTCAATGTGAAAATGTTTCCATGGTGCTTTTTTCCTTCTAAAACAGAAAGATTTGAGGATTGTTGTTCTCTGTTTGCTGTTTTTTGTTTGTTCTTAATTATCAAGGAAGTGGGCAAATGAATGAGCACTTTGGTCATCAGTGACCAGCTTCAAAAGGTATTCATCAACAATAATAATGCAGCACCTTCTTGCAGATTCCCTGGACGCAAATATGTAATTGATTTGATCAGTGGGGTGTTAGTTGAAGTTTCAGACCATTGATTCAACTGAAAGAATTTCCCTTGATGAATGATAACTTGTGGAATGTTTCCTTTTAGGGCAGAGAGGTTAATTTTCTTTGTTAAAAATATAAATCATATGTAATAGTAGCGGCCATCTGATTGAAGGTTAAACTATACCAAGTTTATATTTAATAAACTTAAAATAGAAACTATTAAGGAACTTTGGTCTCGTTAAGTGGAGGTTCAGGGACAGGGAACTGGAGAAGTATGTTCCTCTGTCTGTTCTCTCATTCATTCATTCACTCACTCACTCACCTCTCTACCCAGCCATCCATGTTTATTGGCTACCCTGGGCCTGACCCTGTCCTAAGCATGCAGATACAGCAGGGAACAAAACAGATCTGACCACTTGCAGACTGGCTGATTAAGAGATAAAGAGAAAAACTATCTGATTGATGGCAACATAAATTATCATTTTAAGAAATGTGAGCAATTTGGGAGCATGGGTTTAAAAAAATTTATCCTCAGATTGACATTCAACTGAACCAAATAGCAATTTAAAAGGTTATTACTGAATCCATTTTGGCAAATATGTTGCTGAACCTTGTGGTTGAGATGTTAAAAACACTAAATATTCAAATTTTGTTTTAGAATCCGGGAAAGGGTTGGTAAAGAAAATCACCAAACACCCATGACACCTTCATATTTGGTTAACAGTAAAATCTGATTTTCAGCTCAAACCCTTTTCCCCCAAGAGCATTCAGCAAATATTAAGATTTTCCTTTCATTAATGGCAGACATTAACTTGTTGAACAAATTCACTGTAGATTGTACAAAAGAGGAGTTGTCAAATGCCCTTTACGACTTCCCCAAGAAATATGCTCTGCACACATCCTGTGCTATGTGTTCACTAACTCTGCAGCTAGCGTTTCGTTAAAATTTACATTTGGCTTCTTTAACCTCACTTAGTGAAATGTACTTTAAATTGTAGCAAGAATCCGGTTTGTATCTCAGTCTTTTTGCCTACTTAAGTAGAGGCCCTACGTGATTCAAAACCAAGGTCCAACTCATTGTCCCATGACCTTGGTCTCTTGCCCTTCACCTTTATTTTATCTTCCTGTTAGTTTCCTTCTTTCATTTTCCCCTTCTTTTTTCCCCCTTTCTCTGCATCCTCTCTAAGTTCACCACAGCACTCCCTTCCACCTTTTAGAGGCCCTGGAGCCACCAGGAAGTAAGCGTGCTGCTGGCTTTGTCTGTGGCACAGCGAGGGGTGGCCCAGGCTGCGGCTCCGGGGCGGAGTCTTTGCCCGGCCTCCGAGCACGTGGGAGGAGTGCCCGCTGCGCCGCCCTTCCTTGAGCGCGGCTCGTGTGCTGCTGTCCAGCAGGTTTAGAAGCGTAGGTGACTCTTTTAGTGTACCCAGAGAGAAAGCAGCTGGAATACAGTCTATTTGGAATGTAACGTAGAATGTCTGGAATAGCACAGAAGCCATTTATTAAAAATTGTTTCATAGTCACACACAGTTTACTTAAATAGCTCTTCAGGGCGCGGAGCAGAACCTGCCTTTTTGATCTGAGGAACTTTCATGGTTGAGTTCTTGCTATTTATTGAAAGTTGCATGATATAATCGAGGTTTAGTATTTATACATGCTTCCTGAGTCCTTTGCTTATTTGGTATTTTTTTTTTAAATGGAAGCAAAATTGAAAATGATACTTAGATGCAATCACCACAATAAACATAAACTTAGATTCTTTGTGTGGTTAGTTTTATATTTCTGCCTTTTTTTCCTTTCTGTTTTAGAAGTTTTTAATTGACAGTTTTAACAATTGGCATATCTTTTGCTGTGACATTCATTTTATGTAAACAAATATAATTAAAATATGTCATATAATAGTAACACGGACTTGAACGTCTAGTCTCCATATTTGGACATGTACATTTATCACAAGAAAAGTGTAACGTGTTTCCACACCAGTTTAGCCACTGATTCATGTGCCTGTCCTTTTCTGGAAAGGCTCAGTCTTACTAATTTGGGGGGTGGAGAGGTGAGGAACCGGTAGACTAACATAAGTACAGCTCTAATTAGGAAACTAAAAGAATATGGTCACGTGCGAATGAGTCTGTGGCTCATAATGGGTCACAGGAAATCAAGATTTTCATTATTAACTTTATTTTTCTGCACCATATTTTGGAATCAATATAGTGTAATGCACAAATTCAGCAGTCATTGTCAAGAATGTTCTGGAATTATGACTTAAGTCACACAGGTCTTTACTGATTTACCAACACTGGGTTAGGGTATTCTCTTTCTTCTTGAGGGTTGTGTGAGGGAGCTAGACCCACAGGTGGCCCCTGTTTCTGCAGTGTAGGAGCCCAGCCCTGTTCCTGCTTGTGTTAGGAAGCAGGATTTGCTGTGTCCAAGTTGGAGCACCGCCAGTGGTGTGGGAAGAGTAGGAATCCTGCATTTTCTCATCTTGAAGGGGGATTCTTTTCAAACACCTGTAGATTGTGATCTACAGGCATGGCTTGATAGCCTCGGAGTATTTCTATCATGTGATTGATCTGCCTTCTCCTAATTTGCCTCGGTCCCATAACACTTTGTGCTGCTTATGAAACTTCACACTCTGCTATTTTTTGAAGATATTTATAGAGTTGTCTCCTTGACAAGCTCCTTGAGTGCCACTGTTCCTCCTTGCCTCTTCCCCAGTGCCTTCGTTGTTCACCTCAGATGGAATCAGATGGAATCAGGATGGCTCTGTAGATGCATTCAGCAAATCACCGAATGAGTGACAATGAACCATGGAGACTAGATTGCATCCATTCAGGAGTTTTGAGGGAACCTAAGGACGAAATTGCAGAATTCTTGGCTCCGATGTGTTACCTTTTATAAATAGCTTGGTGTTTTGGAAGCTTGGTGGGTTGCCAACATAGAGTTTACTGCATTGGAAAGAAAAATGGCCTGGTGAGCTGTAGGCCTGGGTTCTGCGTTGAACTGGCTGGATAGTTGGGTAATGGTACTTCCTCATTCAGGAAGTGTTTCTGTGGTCTCTCTGCAACAACTAGTATTTGTCATTGTCATTGTTATAGTTAAATCCTGTTACACTGGGTTCTTTGTAGACATATCAGTGTTTTATGGAAAGGAGAGCTTTACTTAAAAAGTAAAAACTCAAATCAGAAAAATAATCGCACCCTTAATTTACTCAGTCTTTGCTTCAGTGACTGAAGTAAACATTGTAGAGGCTGGATTCTGTTATATTCCTTCTGAAAGTGTTGATTTTGTTGTTGCTTGCTTGCTTGCTTTAACAGGCACCTAATTTGGCTGGACTCATACCACAAGCTCTGTCCCCCTACAGTAGGCAGCAGTTGGAATCTTGTTCCAGATCTGAGCTGCTTGGAGTTTGCCTCACACATACAAGGCTCAGGAGACAGCCAGAGATTTGGGCCAGTATACATGGAATTTGGGGCACACCTTCACTTTCTAAGATTTCTCCGATAACTTTCAATTGGAAGTTGCCCTGTGCCGCTCCCCAGTTCTTGAAGCTGATATAGCAGCCCTAGGAGGTACAGATTGGGTCCTGCCCTCAGGTTAAAAGCCTTAGTAAAGGGGTTGTGCACCGCTCCATGCCCCTTTTTCCACAAGATCTCCTGCTTCTGGTCCCTCTCCAGTGCTCTTGAAGAGTGGCTTTCTTACAGATGGGATCCCACAGGCACTACTGAGGCACACAAGCATGTACCCATTCATTTACTTTGACTGCTTCCCCTGATTTCTAATTCCAGGGCCATATCTTGCAGTGGTTGTGTCACCAGTCTAACATCTTGCGCCATTTTGACAAAAATAACCAGAAAAATGGGGATTGGGAGCAGTCCTTTATTTTTTCTAGAGATAGTTCTGTCAGCAAGGATAGCCATTCATTTTGATGGGCCAAGATCCCTGAACCTACATCTCCAGTTGAAGCATCCCAAGGCTTTATCATGAATGTTAACATTTTGACCCCAAACACTGGCATGGTATGCCCTGGTGAGATTGGCCAGCCTCATTTGAACTACAAGAATTCCCTTTGCTAGATGGATGTTGGCTTGGCCTAATTTGCCTGCTGTGTGCTGCTTTCCCACATTTCCACTTGGCCTTCCAAGGTATGGGTGGGGGGTGG
>PVKH010047235.1:0-10316 GCA_004027955.1 Chaetophractus vellerosus | reverse complement strand
GGGTTTGACGTATTGGTCTGTTTTCTTTTATTAGGCGCTGCCTATATACTTGAGAGATTCTTTCCCCTCTATTTGAAAATGTAGCAGGACTCCCTAGGATGGGAGTTTAATATTTTTTTGGTTTGTTTTATGGGTCTTCACCCACTGAGATACACCCTATGACAAGATGAACACATTCTGTAGAAGCATGCCCCAGGTGTACTTTCCCCACACATCCCCCCACCACTGACATGCTGCACCAGTGACCCTCCCCTGCCATATATATTTTTTTAAGATTTATTTTTATTTATTTATTCCCCACCCCTTGCCACTTGTGCTCTCTGTCTGGTCTCTGTGTCCATTTGCTGTGGATTTTTCTGTGTCTGCTTGTCTCCTTTTTGTTGTGTCATCTTGCTGCGCTATCTCACCGTGGGTGTGGGCTGTCAGCTCTCTGGGGGCACGGGCTGTCAGCTCTCTGCAGGTGCGGGCCAGCTTGCCTTGACTAGGAGGCCCCGGGAATCAAACCCTGGGCCTCTCATATGGTAGGTGGGAACCCAATCACTTGAGCCACATCCGCTTCCCCCCTGCCATATTTGTGAAAGGAACATTCCCACAATTGTATTTTCAACCACAGACCTCTACCTGTTCCTTTCTCCAGCCCTCCCCACCCAGTTCCATGGACAGCCCAACCATCGCAGCCCTACTTACCCTCACACTCCAGCACTGTCAACCCTACTCGCATCCCTGCATCACTATCACCCCCACCCACTGCCAAACCACCTCCTTTCACCTTATCATTGGTTCTGCCCAGATTGAGCATCGCCTTACCACTCTCTATTCCCTTTCTATCTCCTGGTAACTTGTCTTCCAGATTCTATCTCTGTGAGTCTGCTCAATATCCTTAGGTCATATCAGTGAGGTCATGCAATATATGTCCTTTAGTGACCGGCTTACTGCGCTCAACATAAGGTCTTTGGGATTCATTCATGTTGTCACGTGTGTCAATAATTCATTCCTTCTTATAGCTGAATAATATTCCATTGTATCTATATACCACATTCTGGTTATCCATTCATCTGTTGATGGACACTTGGGTTGCTTCCAACTTTTGGCAACAGTGAATAATGCTGCTATGGGCATTGGTGTGCATGTATCTGTTTGTGTCCCTGCCTTCAGTTCTTCTGGGTATATACCTAGTAGTAGAATTGTTGGATCATATGTCAGTTCTATAGTTAGCTTCCTGAGGAGTCACCGAACGTTCCTTTACAATGGCTGCACCATTCTGCATTCCCACCAGCAGTGGATGAGTGTTCCCATTCCTCCACATCCTCTCCCACACCTATAGTTTTCTCTTTGTTTTTAATACCATGCATAGATTTTGAATAACTGTTAGTCATGGAATTTGCCTTTATTAGGAAGGGAAATAAGGTAACTGGGTTTATATTGGAAAAGCATGTTACAGATATGGTAGAAACAGATAAAATAATTTTATAAGCATTAATTTGGCTGGCTGAGAAGTGTCAAGTATTGTTTTGGACTGCTTTGGAGGCTTCTACTACATGAGGAACCCACAGGGTGAGAACAGATCTAGAATAATTATCTGTAGAGGCTTCAACTAGATTAGCAGCCTCTGCTGTAGTGTATAAATGAGATGAATAATTCTTAGCTACAGGGTAAAGAGAAATACTAATGTAGGCATTGTGTTTATGATGAGTCCCCAGCTTTTGAGTAAATACCATTAAAGCACAACCATGTCTTACATATAATGTTCAGCATAGGTAGGAAAGCCCAAAGTTAGGGTTAAATGTTTAAGAACGGCAAATGCATTCTTGACTTCTGAATCTCAAGAAAGGACCTCAGAGTCATTTTTTCTAGGTATTAAATGGCTGAGCTAATTAATACAGCAAATATCAAATGAATTGAGGTTTTTTAAAAAACTAATTTTAATACTTTACATGAATGACTATTTTTCCTCATTAAACAGATATTTTATATTATTATTCATAACAATATTATAATAATATAAACAATAACATTTATTATCATCCCTCTTTTATGAATGAGGGTAATAAAGATCAGAAATGTCAGGTAACTTTCCAAAGCTTACACAATAAAAAAATGGGGAGATTCAAATCCAGACAACCTGATGCCAGAGCCAGCTCTTCATCCCTGTGCAATATTGCATCTTAATAAGAGTTTTTAACAATTATTTTTAATTTTTACAAACAAACACTCCCCCTTTTTATATCCCCCTTCCAAGGTAACTTCTTATCTGCTTTCTTTCTCTGGGAATTTGCTATTTCTAGCCATATCTTATAAGTGATATCATACAATTTTTTTTCTTTACTTCACTAAGCATAATGTTTTCAAAGTTCTTCCATATTGCAACATGTCTCATAACTTCATTTTTTTTCTTATTATATAATAATATTACATGTGTATGCACCACATTTTGTTTATCCATTCATTTATTGATAAACAACTTGGGTTGTTTCTAACATTTGGCTGTTGTGAATAATGTAGTTACAAACACTGGTATACATTTATCTGTTTGTGATCAGGTTTCCACTTTCCTTGGCTAATATTTTAGTTTGCTAGGCCACTGAAAGCTGATTCCATAAAATGTGTTGGTTTTAGCAATGGAAATTAATTAGCTTACAGTTTTAAGGCTGAGGAAAATGTCCAAATCAAGACATCATCAAGATGATGCTTTCTTCCTGAAGACTTGCTGCCGGTGATCCTTGGGTTCTTTGCCACATAGCAAGGGACATGTTGGCATCTGCTGGTCTTTACCTTCTCTTCTGGATTTCATTGCTTTCTCTTCTTGCTTCTGTGGCTTTCTCTCCCTTTGACTGAATTTCATCTTTTATAATGGTCTTCATAAGAAGATTAAGACCCATCCTGAATTAGATGGGTCACACCTTAACTAAAATAGCCTCATCACAAGATGCTACTTACAATGGGTCCACACCCATAGGAATGGAGTAACTTTAAGAACATGCTTTTCTGGGGGTACACATAGTTTCAAACCTCCACAGCTGTATTTCTGGAAGAGAAGCTGCTGTGTCAAATGGTAATTCTATATTTAATGTTTTGAGCATCTGCCACATTGCCTTTGAGAGAGGCTGCACAATTTTATATTGCCACCAACAATGCACTACTTTCATAATACCCATTCTAGTGGTTGTGAAGTGGTATATCATTTTGGTTTTGATTTGCATTTCCCTAATGACTAATGATGTTGAACACCTTTCCATGTGTTTATTGGCCATTTGTATATCTTCTTTGGAGAAATGCCTATTCAAGTCCTTCGCTCATTTTAAAATTGGGTTGTCTTTTTGTTGCTACATTATAAAAGTTTTTCATAGATTCTGGATAGTAAACCCTTATCTGATATCTGGTTTGGAACTATTTTCTCTCATTCTATAGGTTGTTTTTCCACTTTATTTTTTTTTTAAGATTTATTATTTATTTCTTATATTCCTCCCCCCTTTCTGCTTGTTCTTGCTGTGTTCATTTTTGCGTTCTTCTGTGTCTGCTTGTCTCCCCCCATTGCGGCGACCCACCGAGTTAGCTCACTGCGCGGTGGCCTGCCTGCTCGCGGTGGCTTGCCCTGCTCGTGGGGGCTTGCCCTGCCTGTGGCAGCTTGCCCTGCCCGCGGTGGCTTGCCTTCTTGAGGCAGTCTGCCTGCTTGAGGAGGCCCTGGGAACTGAACCCGGGGCCTCCCATGTGGTAAACCAGAGCCCTACCAATTGAGCTACAGCCGGTTCCCTCCACTTTCTTGATAATTCCTTTGTTGTTCAAGAGTTTTCAATTTTGATTAAATCAAATATATCTATACTTTGGGTGTCATATCTAAGAATCCACTACCAAATCCCAAATCATGAAGATTTGTCCATTTGTTATTTCTAAGAGTTTTAAAGTTTTAGCTCTTATATATAGGTCTTTGATACATTTTGTGTTTTTTTTAAATTTGGTGTGAGGTAGGGATCTAATTTCATTCTTTTGCAAGTGGATATCCTTTTTTCCCTATGCCATTTGTTGCAGAGACTATTCTTTCACCACTCTATTTACTTAGCACTTTTGTCAAAAAATTAGTTGGCAGGAAGCATATGTGGCTTAAAAGCCAACAGAGGGAAGCATATGTGGCTCAAACAGTTGGCTTGCCTACCACATGGTAGGTCCTGGGTTCGGTTCACAGTGCTTCCTAAAGAAGACGAGCAAGACAGTGAGCTGATGTGATGGGCTGGCACATCATGGTGACACAACAAGCTGATGCAATAAGATGACGCAGTGAGATGATGCAATGAAGAGACAGTGAGGAAACACAATGAGAGACACAGCAAGCAGGAAGTGGAGGTGGCTTAAGTAATTGGGTGCCTTCCTCCCACATGGGAGGTCTGGGATTCGGTTCCCAGTGCCTCCTAAAAGGATGAGCAGACAGCAAGTGCAAACAGTGTGTGTGTATGAATAAATAAATAAAATAAATCTTTTAAAAAAGTTAATTTGCCATAGATGTGTGGGTCTATTTCTGGACTTTCAATTTTGTTCCACTGAACTCTTTGACTATCTTTGTGCCAATACTACACTGTTTTGATTATTGTTGCTATGTAATACAGTCAGGAAGTGAATCTTCCAATCCTGTTTTTCTTTTTCAAGATTGTTTTGGCTGTTCAGGGCTCCTTTGCAGTTCCATGTAAATTTGAAGATCAGTTTGTCCATTTTTGCAACTGCTGGAATTTTAAAAGGGATTGTATTGAATTTGTACATTGTTTTGGAGAATATTGATATATTAACAATGTTAACTCTCTCAATACATGAACATGGGTTGTCTTGTCATTTATTTAGGTCTTTAATTATTTTCGGTTGTGTTCTGTAGTTTTCAGTATACAAGTCTTTTGTATCCTTAGTTAAAATTTTAAGTTTTATTGAAATTTATTTATTTCCATTACTGCATACCCCTTAGCTGTCACCTCCTAATTCCTCTATCTTTCACCAGCCCTATATAACCATTAATCTACTTCTATTGCTATAGATTCATTTATATGTACCTTTTATACAAATGGAATCATACCATATATAGTACTCTGTGCCTGGTTTCTTTCACTAAGGATAATGTTTTTTAAAATTATTGTAATTTTTTAAATTAGAGAAGTTGTAGGTTTATATAAATTCATGTAAAAAATACAAGATTCTCCTCTACCCCCTATTGTTGACATATAGCATTGTTGTAGTACTTTTGTTACAACTAATAAAAGAATATTAAAATGTTACTGTTAACTATTGTCCATAGATTGCATTAGATGCACTTTTCCCATATATCACTTTATTATTAACCCCTTGTAATAGTGATGTATATTTGTTATGGTTCATGAAAGAACGTTCTTGTATGTGTAACATTAACCACAGTAATCATCCACAACAGAGATCACAAAGCCATGTTTTATCTTCTAGCTTTACTTCTAGTAACACACATGACCCAACACTTGCCTTTTCAATCACATTTGCACACATAATTCAATGCTATTAATTACACTCACAGTAATGTGCTACCATCACTTCTATCTATTTATAAATATTTATAATCAACCTCTTTAGAAATTATGCACATATTGAGCATCAGCCCCCATTCTCTACCCTCATTCTATCTCCTAGTAACCTGTGTTCTAGATTCTAACTCTTTGAGCTTGCTTATTATAATTAGTTCATATTAATGAGATTTTTACAATATTTTTCCTTTTGTTTCTGGCTTATTTCACTCAACATAATGTCCTCAAGGTTCATCCATGTTGTGAATGCATTAGGATTTCACTCCTTACAGTGAATAATATTCCATTGTATGTGTATAACATATAGGTATATCCATTCATTGGTTGATGAATATTTGGGTTGCTTCCATATTTTGGCAATTGTAAATAACTCCACTATGAACATCAGTGGGCAAATATCTGTTTGCATCCCTGCGTTCAGTTCCTCTGGTATATACCTAGTAGCAGAATTGCTGGATCATATGGCATTTCTATACTTACCTTCCAGTGGAACCACCAAACTGTCTTCCATGGCAGATGCACCATTTTAGCCCACCAACAGTGAATGAATGTTCCTATTTTTCCATATCCTCTCCAAACTTGTATTTTTCTATTTCTTTTAATAGTGACCATTCTTGTAGGTGTGAAATGATATCTCATTTTGGTTTTGATTAGTATTTCCCTAATAACAAGTGATGTTGTATATCATTTTATGTACTTTTTATCCATTTGTATATCCTCTTTGGAAAAATGTCTATTCAAGTCTTTGCCCATTTTGTAATTGGGTTGTTTGTCTTTTTCTTGTTGAGTTGTAGGATTTCTTTATATATACTGGATATTAAACCTTTATTGGATATGTGGTTTCCAAAATTTTCTCCCATTCAGTAAGCTACCTAATCACTTTGTTGACAAAGTCCTTTGAAGTAAAAAAGTGTTTAATTTTTAGGAGGTCCCATTTATCTATTTTTTCTTTTGTTGCTTGTGCTTTGGGTGTAAAGTGTAAGAAACCATTGGCTACCACAAGATTTTGAAGTTGCTTCCCAATATTTTCTTCTTCAAGTTTTATGTTCCTGGCTCTTATATTTAAATCTTTGATCCATTTTGAGTTAATTTTTTTAATAAGGTGTGAGATAGGGGTCCTTTTTCATTCTTTTGGATTTGGATATCCAGTTCTCCCAACACAAATTGTTAAAGAGACTATTTGGTACCAGTTTAGTGGATTTGGAAGTCTTGTCAAATATCAATTGACCATAAATGTGAAGGCCTATTTCTGGACTCTCAATTTGATTCCATTGGTCAATATATCTATCTTTATGCCAATACTATTGCAACCGCTGTAGTTTTGTAATCTGCTTTAAAGTCAGGAATTGTGAATCCTCCAACTTTGTTCTACATTTTCAAGGTAGTTTTGGCTATTCAGATCTCTTACCCTTCCAAATAAATTTGATAATTGGCTTTTCCATTTCTGCAAAAAAGGCTTTTGGAAGTTTTATTGAGATTGTATTGAATCTGTATATCAATTTGGGTAGAATTTACATCTTAATGATATTTAGTCTTCTAATCCAAGAACAAGAGAAGTCTTTACATTTATTTAGGTCCTCTTTCATTTCTTTTAGCAATGTTTTGTAGCCTTCTGTGTACAGGTCCTTTACATCCTTGGTTAAATTTATTCCTAGATATTTGATTCTTTACGTTGCTATTGTAAATGGATTTTTTCCCCCTTGATTTCCCCCTCAGAGTTGCTCATTATTACTGTAAAGGAACACTACTGATTTTGCATGTTGATCTTGTATACCACCACCTTGTTGAACTCATTTATTATTTCTCCTAGCTTAGTTGTAGATCTTTCAGGACATTCTATAAATAAGGTCATGTTATCTGCAAATAGTGAGAGTTTTACTTCTTCCTTTACAGTTTGGATGGCTTTTATTTCTTTTCCTTTCCTAACACAATGTTGCATAAAAGTGGTGACAGTGGGCATCCTTGTTCTAGATTTTTGAGGGAAAGCTTTCAGTCTTTTACCATCAAGTACAATGTTAGCTGTGGGATTTTCATATATGCCCCTTATCATGTTGAGGAATTTTCTTCCTCTTCATATCTTTCAGAGTGTTTTTATCCAGAAAATACATTTGCTAGATTTTTCAAATGTATTTTCTGCATCATTCAAGATGATCATGTGGTTTTCCCCCTCCAATTTGTTAATGTTGGTGTATTACATAAATTGATTTTCTTAGGTTGGACCACCCTTGCTTATCTGGGATGGATCCCACTTGATCATGATGTATAAGTCTTTTAATTTGATATTGGATTCTATTTGAAAGTATTTTTGAGGATTTTTGCAACTATATTCATAAGAGAAATTGGTCTGAAATTTTCTTTTCTTGTAGTAACTTTATCTGGTTTGGTATTCCTAGAATAAGGCTTTGGCTTCCTAGAATAAGTTAGGTAGTGTTCCCTCATCCTCAAATTTTTAAGAGCAGGATTGGTATTCATTCTTCTTGGAATGATTGGTCAAATTCACCTGTGAAGCTATCTGGTTCTGGGCTTTTCTTTATTCAGAGGTTTGTGATGGCTGATTCACTGTCTTTACTTGTGATTAGTTTGTTGAAGTCTTCTATTTCTTCTAGAGTCAGTGTAAGTTGTTTGTGTGTTTCTAGGCATTTGTCCATTTCATCATCTAAATCATCTAATTTGTTGGCATGCAGTTATTCATAGAATCCTCTTATCGTGATTTTTATTTCTATGGGATCAGTAGTAATTTCCTCCCTCTCATTTCTGATTTTATTTAATTGTATCTTCTTTCTTTTTTTCTTTGTCAGTCTTGAAAGGGTTTGTCAATATTATTGATCTTCTCAAAGAACTAACTTTTGGTTTTGTTGATTCTCTCTATTTTTTATTCTCAATTTCATTTACTTTGCTCTAATCTTTGTTATTTCTTTACTTCTTCTTACTTTGGGGTTAGTTTGCTGTTGTTTTTTTTGTTTTTTGTTTTTTTTTGTGGGTACCAAATTACTTTATTTGAAGGAATGGTACCAATGAAAGAACTTGGTGGACGTTGATACAACTTATAGAAAAGGTAAACCCAACACGCATGCACTGCCCTGTGGCTCTGGGGAAGCCAGCATAAGGTTTAGCTCTCATTATCACTGCTTCCCAGAGTGTGCTTGTCAAAGAGATACTCTGCCAAGCCAGAATCCGGCCCCCATCTTGCGCAAGTTGGTTATGTAGTCACCCAATTCTTTGATGGACTTCACCTGCTCATTTAGGTAATGTGTCTCAATGAAGTCACACAAATGGGGGTCGTTTTTGTCAGTGGCCAGTTTGTGCAGTTCCAGTAGTGACTGATTCACCCTTTTTTCCAAGTGTAATGCACACTCCATTGCATTCAGCCCGCTCTCCCAGTCATCTCGTTCTGGTTTCTTGATATCCTGAAGGAAGATTTGGCCACCTCGTTGGTTCTGCAGCTTCATTAGTTTCTCAGCATGTTCCCCCTCCTCATGAGATTGGTGAAGAAAATATTTGGCAAAGTTCTTCAAAGCCACATCATCATGGTCAAAGTAGTAAGACATCGACAGGTAGACGTAAGAGGCGTACAGCTCCAGGTTGATCTGGTGGTTGATGGCGGCCTCTGAGTCCTGGCTGTAGTTCTGGCGCACCTGCGACGGGGATGTGGTCGTCATGGCGGGTGGCTGGGGAGAGGCGCGGCCGCTGCGCGACACTGGAAGGTGGGTGGAAGGCAGCTGGGCGCGGCTGGCCGACGGGGTCGAGTGCCGGGTTCCCTTCAAGCACTGTTGAAGCAGAAGACGTCTGCCCTAGTTTGCTGTTCTTTTTACTGGGCAGTTAGGTCTTTGATTTTAGCTTTCTTCATTTTTAATGTAGGCATGTAGGACTATAAATTTCCCTTTTAGCACTGCCTTCACTGCATCTTATAAATTTTGATATATTGTGTTTTCATTTTCATTAGTCTCAAGATACTTACTGATTTCTCTTGCAATTTTTTGATTCATTGATTGTTTAAGAATGTGTTGTTTAACCTCCATGTATTTGTGAATTTTTTCAGTTCTCCGGCTGTTATTGATTTCCAGCTCCATTTCATTATGGTCTGAGATAGTGCTTTGAACAATTTTGATCTTTTAATTTATTGAAACTTGTTTTGTGACCCAATATATTGTCTATCCTGGAGAATGATTCATGAGCACTTGAGAAGAATTTATATCCTGCTCTTATGGGGTGTAATGTTCTGTATATATCTGTTAAATCTATTTCATTTTAACATATTATTCAAGTTCTCTGTTTCCCTATTGATACTCCATCTAGTTGGTCTATCTATGGATGAGAGTGGTGTATTGAAGTCCCCAACTATTCTTATAGAGACATATATTTCTCCCTGCAATGTTGCCAGTGTTTGCTTCATGTATTTTGGGACACCCTTGTTAGGTGGATAAATGTTTATGATTGTTTCTTCTTGGTTGATTGTTCCTTTTATTTATATAGTATCTTTTTTTTCTCTTGTAACAATTTTGCATTTAATGTCTATTTTAGCCCATATTAATATAGCTCCTCCAGCTCTTTTTTAGTTATTGTTTTTGTGGAGTATCTTTTTCCAGCCTTTCACTTTCAACATATTTGTGTCCTTGGATCTAAGATGAGTTTCTTGTAGACTGCATACAGTTGGATCATACCTTTTCATCCATTCCGCCAATAACATTCAATGTTATTACTGTTAAGGAAGTACTTAACTTCAACCATTTTATCCTTTGGCTTTTCTATGTTATATCTTCTTCTCCTTCTTCTCCTTCTCCTTCTCCT